>SKCR01026825.1:0-63160 GCA_019454045.1 Zanthoxylum bungeanum | reverse complement strand
TCTTTTTTGGCTTGAGAGGAGAGGACTTTGTGTGCTTTTCAAGTGCTAAGTGTGCTGCCTATGTGCTCCCTCTCTCCTAGATATCTCTCATTCTGTGCTATATAGATGCTAGCCAATTTGGTTGGTTTTAGGCTTCTTTATAGGCAAAGGTGGAGAGTCTTTGGTGGCTCACCACATGCTTGATTAAGGAGATTCCTCTTAGGGAGATTTGGTGGAGAGTGTTTAATGGGAAGTGAGTTGGCTTGTGCTTGCTTTGTCATTTTTGGGTGGCCTTGGGCGTGAATGGCTTGCAAAGAGTGATGGGTGTGAATGTGGCTTAGGTGGACTTTGTTGCTTTGTACTTGTTTTGTCATTCAAGTGGGGGGGTTGGTATATGATATGAGTTTCCTGTTTGTTTGCAATGAGTGAGGGAGATAATGGAGGATGGTATGGGTGTGTAAGGAAGAAAGCTAGTGGAGTGTGGGGTATTGTTGTTTGATTTGTTTTATGGAGGATTGGCTTGGCATGTGAGGGATTTGGCTCTTTGGTTTGTAGGGCACGTGAATGATGGAAGGAAAAGATGATGTGGGGCATGGTGTGTATTTGTTTTGTCATTTGGGGGAGGCTTTGGGCGTGGGTTTGTGTTGGGCCTGGGTTTGGTTCTTTTTGGTGGGCTTGGGTATTTGGGCTTGGCTTATGGATTCTTGGGCCGAGTGTAAGCAGAGATCCAACGAGCAAATCGAAGCTAGATAACCAAGTTAAATCCGACAATAATTCTGATTTCCAACTTTACCCTTCCAACGTCCGTTTCCCGCGACTTCCACGACATGAAAAGGTAGTGCCTCCTTACGAGGCTCATCATTGGGCATGATATGCAAAAATGCAGTGTCTACAGTTGCCAATTACGCGAAAAACCCTCAACAAATATTAAGTGTTTTCCTTTCTATTGAGTGATTCATTCTCAAGATCCAAGATTGGCATTGGTTTGTTGGCCAAAGTCAAGACATTTGTCCATCGCGGATGTGTTTGAATCATGAAGGCTTTGTTCCATATCGTATGTCTTGCCCAAGTTGTGATTTGTTGGCCAAAGTCAAGATCATTTCTTGTTCATCGACATCAATTACGAAGCTTTCCTAAGTCAATGGGTCCCGCTTAACTGGAATCATTAAGTTTGTTGAGCCCAAAGCCAAGGCTTAGTTGATTCAGAGGAAAATGTTAGGAAAATATATTGGATATATTGGCATATATATATATATTGTATATATGTTTCGGACTTGAAGGTCCACCTACCGGATCTAGAAGTTGGATGAGATCCAATTGAACTTAGAGATCTACCTAGTTAAATATCATACAACTTGTTGGCCAAAGTCAAGGTTGTGTGTTATTTAACGCGATCATAGCCCACTAGGAAACTAGGTTTCCCGAGTACTCAACAGAGGGTTAAAGGCTCGCCGAAAAATAGTGGGAGGCCAGTATTGAATTTGCAATTTCATTCAAATACATGGCATTACGCGCTTTCAAATTATTTCGTCAATTATATATTTATTAGTTGGACTAATATTCTATTATTTTTCTTGTAACACTTGGATTGTACCCAAATATCGTTAATTGAATAGTTTGACTATTGCAATTAAGATGGCTGGAAAGATCGGAGTTAGAGACATTATCATGGGCAAAAATGTCTTTAATGGCGCGAACTTTCTTGATTGGGATATGAACCTCATGATTGTCCTGGGGGCTGAGAGGATGCTCTATACGATAGAGAGAGCTTTCGGGCCTAAGCCCGGAAATGAGCAGCCGCTTGAGCTTGAGATTTGGAAGACAAATAGCGATGACAACTCAACTGCTCACTCTCTCATGCTCGTTGCGATGACCCTTCAATTTCGTCGCCAAAACAAGGGATTGGATCCCTATACTATGATGGCAAAATTGAAGGACATTCATCGATCTAACCTTAGATCGCAAAGGTATGAATTGCAGAAGAAGCTTTTTCGCTCTCAAATGTCTGAGGGTACATCTGTCGAGCACCATGTGTCGCAGATGATTGCTGACATTGAACAGCTGGGTCAGCTAGGCATAACCTTTGAGACTGAGACTTCTATAGATTTGATCTTGTAGTTTATTCCTGACAGCTGGAGCAGGTTTATCATGAACTACAATATGATGAACCAAGACCATACTATTGGAGAGCTGATGGTAATGATGCGTGAAGCAGAAAAAGAGCTATTGAATGGCAAAAAATGTGAGGCGCACTTCGCTTCAATATCTCAGTCTCCCAAGGCTTGGCCGAAGGCTACTAGAGGTGTAAAGAAGAAGAATAAGAAGAAGGGCAATGCCAAATCGTCAAAGTCTTCTGGGAAGGCAAAGGATAAATCCCAAGATGTATGTCTGCAGTTTTGGGACACGGAAACTGGGCGACGCATGCTGCTCCGGGCTCGTGGCCCGGTCAGGAGTACGGAGTAGCCCGCAGGGGACTAAATCGGAGAATAATGGAGTCGCCACCCGGTGTGAACCGGGAAAATGATTTAAGGCCACACTCACCCCTCGCAAGGGAAGACCTCAAACCGTTGGGTTCAGAATGGTCCCTTACTTATGCCACTTGTAATGAAATGATTTGTGCAATAATCTAACCAAGCCTAAGCAACATATTTCCAAGGATAATTTTACTCCTAAATTCGCATGTATAAAATAAATCATTATAACGACAAACATACAATATCATACAATAATCTCATGACATGTTTCAATTATATAATGCGGAAAACAAAGAACAACCTAAACATAATGCAAATTCAAAACGCAAAATAAATAACTAATCATGCTTTAAAACAAACAACTAAACAGGCTAAATCATGCTTGAGTAACACACTAACGACATAATCATGTTTGAACACCATCTCATGAACACATCAAATAGATAAATGCGGGGATACAAATGAATGATAACGGTGAAAGTGTCAACAATGGAATAGTATGATTAATACATAATACAAGAGAAATCACCCAAGAAACAATTATGCATGTAATGTGATGAAACAGATGAAATCTCATTCGTGGAGCGTTCGCAAACACGTTCGAACGGTAAACAGAAGGTCCGCATTCGTATGGTGTTTGAGAACGCGTTAGAACGGGACAAGACCTGATTAGACAAAACACATGCGCGTTCGAGTGGCATTCGTAAACGCGTTCGTACGGTAAACAGAAGGTTCGCATTCGTGTAGCTTTTGATAACGCGTTCGAATGGGATAAGACCTGATGAAACAAAACATGTGCGCATTCGAGTAGCGTTCGTAAACGCGTTCGAACGGTAAACATAGGGTTCACGTTCATATAGCGTTTGATAACGCGTTCGAACGGGGCATGACCTGATGAAGCAAAGATGCATGCGCGTTCGAGTGGCGTTTGTAAACGCGTTTGAACGGGAAAAAGAAGGTTCGCATTCGTGTAGCGTTTAAGAATGCATTTGAACGAGATAGGACCTGATGCATGATAGACGACACAAACGCATACACATATGCATAATGTAGGACCCCGTATACCCGGTTGAGCTCATTCCCACTCAATCGAGCATACCTTGTTCGGCGCGGCAAAGCATCGTCGTAAAGGATTTTAACCCCTCGACATAGAGATCCTTTAATCCCACTTACTAAGCCCATGCGCTAATAACATAATGCATATAAAGAATAAAGACAACAATATCGGACTTCGTATACCCGATTGAACACATCTTACATTCAACCGAATACCCGATTTTATTTTATTTTGTCATGTGTTAAATATGTATTTAATTAATTTGGATATGTTTTATGGGCTTTGGTGGGCTAATTGGGCTTGGGTCATGAGGCTAGCAGCAAAACCAGAAATACCGACACCGTTCGAACGCCGATTCGAATGCGACACGAACGCCCGCAATCTGCTTGACGTTCGAACGTGTTCACGAACACAGCACGAATGAAAACAATGAACATGTGAAATGAATCTGACGACATACTCGTTCTGAATTTCCCCTTCCGACATCTGTTTCCCGCGACTTCCGTGACTTAAAAGGTAGTGTCTCTAAATGAGACTCATCATAAGGACTTTCATGCAAAATGCAGTGCCTACAACAGTGTGACAAGGCACCGGCTTCATGTATGTTTGTTATAGAAATAAACATGTCTACTTCTAGTTTTAAAAATTGGATTTTTGATTCTGGTTGTGGTACTCATATATGTACTGATGTGCAGGATCTGCAGATTAGCAAGAGACTGGCCTCAGGAGAGATTGACCTCCGCATTGGAAATGGGACTAGAGTCGCCGTTTTGGCCGTTGGGACTTATATTTTGGAACTGCCATCGAGGCATGTACTTAATCTTTCAGACTGTTATTATGTACCTAGTTTGACTATGAATATTATATCTGTATCTTTATTGGCCCAATGTGGCTATACTTTTGTATTTAGAAACACTGGGTGTTTTATGTATAAAAATTATATGGAGATATGCAGTGCTGATGTGAATAATGATATTTATATTTTGAATATAAATCAATCTCAAACATATAATGTAACAAACAACAAAAAGCTTAAATTAAGTAACAAATATGAAACTTATATGTGGCATTGTCGTCTGGGACACATTAACAAGACTCGCATATCCACACTTTCGAAGAGTGGGTACTTAAACGGATTTGATCCAAATTCATATGACGTCTGCGAATCTTGTTTATTAGGCAAAATGCCTAAAACACCTTTTAGCGGTAAAGATGCATGTGCCACAAACTGTTAGCCCTTGTTCATAGTGGCATATGTGGGCCCATGTGTTGCCAGGTTAGAGGTGGATATGAATACTTCGTAACCTTTACGGATGATGCATCGCGTTATGCTTATGTGTATCTTATGAGACACAAGTCGGAAACCTTTGAGAAATTCAAAGAGGTTCGACACGAAGTAGAAAAACAGACCGACAAAAGTATTAAAACATTACGGTTGGACCGTGGTGGAGAATACTTGAGCAATGAGTTTCTTGATTACTTGAAAGAGTATGGTATTCTTTCACAGTGGACTCCTCCCGGAACACCGCAATTAAATAGTGTGTCCGAACGGAGAAATCGAACTTTGTTAGACATGGTAAGGTCGATGATGAGTCGCACAGAGCTACATATTTCCTTCTAGGGATATGCATTGAACAATGCAATACTTATTTTGAATAAGGTTCCGTCAAAGTCTGTTCAACAGACTCCATATGAGATAGGGACAGGAAAGAAACCGGGTTTCTCATTCCTGAAGATTTGGGGATGCTGGGCATACGTTAAACGTTTGGAAGGTACCAAACTTAAACCCAAATCAGATAAATGCCTATTTATAGGTTATCCCAGGGAAACCAAAGGATATTACTTCTAAAACCCACAAGAGAACAAAGTATTTGTTGCTGTACATGCGATTTTCCTTGAGAAGGAATTCCAAAATGCAGTGGTAAGTGGGAGGAAAGTAGAACTCGATAAAAGTCGGAGTGATATTGTTCCTGGCACAGAATCCTTAACGGAACACGAACAGTTCATCAGGGATGAGACTGTACCACAATCTTCGAATACACAAGAACTAGCTTTGGACACTGGTTGATGCACCAGAAGGTGTAAAGCCTATTGAGGAAGACGAACCGGCTACGTATGAGGAAGCGATACAAGGTATCGACTCCGATTTATGGCAAAATGCCATGAGTCCGAAATGGATTCCATGTACACCAACCAGGTTTGGACACTGGTTGATGCACCAAAAGGTGTAAAGCCTATTGGTTGCAAATGGATCTTCAAGAAGAAGACCAACATGGATGGGAATATACAAACGTACAAAGCTAGGCTTGTAGTGAAAGGGTATCGTCAACGACATGGTGTCGATTACGATGAAACTTTTTCACCCATTGCCATGATTAAATCCATTCGGATAATGCTTGCTATTGCTGCATATTCCGATTACGAGATATGGAAGATGGACGTCAAAACCGCTTTCCTTAACGGAAACCTTTTGGAGGATGTTTATATGCAACAGCCTGACGGTTTTGTCGTACCAAAACATGCAGACAAGGTTGGCAAGTTAAATCGATCCATTATGGATTGAAGCAAGCATCGCGTTCTTGGAACCAACATTTTTGAGATCATAAAAGAAAAATATGATTTCATTCAAAACGAGGATGATCCTTGTGTATATAAGAAGGTAGTTAGTGGGAGCGCACTGACATTCATTGTCCTTTACATTGATAATGTATTACTTATTGGCAATGACATCCCATGCTACAGTCGGTGAAAGCCTGGCTTTCATTAAAATTCTCCATAAAAGATCTGGGAGAAGCAGCCTTTATTCTGGAAAAAAGATCTACCGGGATAGATCTAGAAAGCTGCTTGGACTCTCATAGAGCACATTAATTGACAAAGTGTTGAAGAGATTTAACTTGGAACAGTCTAAGAAGGGACTGTTGCCGGTGTCACATGGCGTCACTCTATCTAAGGACATGTGTCCTAAAACTCAAGATGGGAGAGACAACATGACTAGGATCCCGTTCGCTTCAGCAGTCGGATCGATCATGTATGCCATGATATGTACGTGACCTGATGTCTCCTATGCTTTGAGCATGTGTAGTCGCTATCGGGCCGATCCAGGTGATGGTCACTGGATGGCGGTTAAGAATATCCTTAAGTATCTTAGACGAACTAAAGATGCTTTCTTAATCTATGGAGATGGAGAACTTGAGGTAATAAGGTATACCGATGTAAGTTTCCAAACCGATAAAGATGACTGTAAGTCGCAATCGGGTACATATTTTGTTTGACAACAGAGCAATAAGCTGGAAATCTTCCAAGAAAGAGACTGTTGCCGATTCAACAATAGAAGCAGAATATATTACTGCAGCTGAAGCAGCAAAAGAGGAAGTTTGGATCCGTAATTTCCTATTTGGATTAGGAGTAGTTCCGTTAGCAGCTGAGCCCGTTCCATTGTATTGTGACATAACGGGGCTATAGCGCAGGCTAAGGAACCGCGGTCTCATCAACGATCCAAGCATGTTCTTTGACGTTTCCATCTGATTCGTGAGTGTAGGGGTTTTTAGGGGCTGAATCCGGTAACGCAGCGGAAGCGGTGGAAAATCAGATTTTCCGATTTCAAAACCTTTTCTCGTATTAATTAAATAAACATATTTATTTAATATTCCAATAATCAAATTATGAAAATAAAATTCAATAAATCATATTTAAGTGAATTTACCGAAATGCCCTTATACTTCGTACTTTGTCCATTTTAGTCTGAAATTGATCAAATCAATTTTGAATGATTCTAAATCATTTCTAAGATGAAATTAGCATGTTTAAAACATCAAAACATCAAAAGCAACATAAATCCCCAAAATTTTCATTTGGCCGAATGCCTCCCTAAGGTGCCAATTTGTGCACTTTGTCATTTCATGCTTCAAAACACATCAAGATGTAATCTAATCAACATGAAACTTTATGCATCATATAAACATCCAAAAACACAACATAAATGAAAATCCCCAAATTTGGAATTGGTCATGAACCCTAATTTTTCAATTTCTTCAAATTTGACAAATTAGATCAAATTGGTTAAATCAATTACTTTAATCATCATTCTTCCATCCAATCAAAGTCTCAACACAATGAAACAACTCAAGATCAAATGTAGGTCATCTAAAAGTGGGTCAACAACTCTAGATTAGCAACAAGGTTTCCAAAACCATAAAATAATACTTATTATTACAATAGTTATAAGCTTCATTCATTATACATGCTCAACACTTCCATCAAACTTCCATTCACCAAAAACACAAAGACTAAAGAAAAGAATAACTTAAGAACATCACAAGATGTTTCCTAGATCATAAGGAATATTTCTTATCTAATAGTAAGTTGGAAAAACTTACTAAATCCAAGTTTTTTCTTTAGTTTCTTCTTTTCTTCTCACTGCTTCTCTTGTTTCTTTAATGGAGGTTTTTGTAAAAGTGTATTAGGTTAGAAAACAAATGAAATGAAAAACAATATATATTTGTTGACAAATGGCCTTGGCCGAATTTCAACAAGCAAATACAAGAGTTGTAATTTCAATTTCATTTGATTTAAATCTTATCAACTTGATAAAATATTAAATAACACTTTATAGATATTTTATTAAGTCAACAAAGGCAACTTAATCATTTAAACCAAATATCCAAATGTTAAGATATTTATATTTTAATTAATTTAATCATTTACCAATTAAATAATTAATTAATTAATTAATATAAATAATTAAATATAGCATTATATTTACATTAAATATCCATACATATATTCATTTAGGATATTAGTCAAATATCTCAATTTGACTATTAATTAAAGTGTATTTAAATTAATCAAGTATTAAATGTAAATACATAATAATTAATCAAATGACTATCGGGTCCCTTTGGACGTATCTTGCATTTAACCTTTAAACGACTTTATAAATAATCAATATTATTTATAATGTTGCTCTAGTGCTCTACGAGTATGTTTCATTATTGAGACTCTCTAGATTCAGGTATATCCGTCACGAAATCCAATTTCGTGCCCATAATTATCCACCCGTAAATTATGACGATCACGGATAATCTCGCTGAATCATACAGGTCGAGGGGAAAATGTATAATTCCTCCGTCACAGGTATCCGGATAAATCCCAGAGATATAGATGTAAACGTCAAATCTCTATAAGGATTATCCAGTCGACTATTCTATTAGCAATCTCTAAAAGAATGTTTAGAACTAGCTTCTAAACTTTACCACGGGCCCATGGTTTTATCTGATTGCTAATCATATGGACTACCTATGCTTTGATACACAGAACTGACGGATCCTATCTTGATACACATAGGACACCCTGAGGATCTATCTACACCCAACAAACAGGCGGAGGTCTGATCTAAATAAATCGGTGACGTGACTGCCATCTAAGTGTAGAAGATGTCTCATGTGCCCACAATGGCATCTCAAGTCTAAGAATCACAAGTGTTACTCAACCCGAGAAGATTCTTTTTGACGTTGGTGTACCATCCATTAAGAATCTTCGGTGAGTCGTTCAGTATTTATCCGCTATAAACACCCACACATCTATACTAGTCTCCAAGACTAATGGTTCATTGAGAACCATTGGAATCATATATTCTAGTATACGACATGTACCGGTCTCAACGGGTTTACTTTACTGACCCAGTAATGTAAACCTTGAACATAACTGTCTGAGAATGACAACGTCATGATACTACTCAATGTTAGTTGCGGATGCTTTTGCAACAGTACCATGACTAATCATTCTAAGGTCATTACGTCTTTACCATATAAAAAGATACATTATATTATAGAACGAATGCATTATATTATTCATAATAATAATGTTTTACAGAAGTATTCAAAAGAAATACAATCGGGAATTGGCGCTCTGAGCACCAACCCCAACAAAATCTCCCACTTGTGCTCTAGTGCCAATATCGATTGTATCTAATACCCATCGACTCCACGTGTTTATCAAACAACTTCGGAGGTATGGCCTTCGTCAGCGGGTCTTCTACATTATCTTCACTCGGTACCTTGCACACGACAATATCCCCTCGCGACACAATATCTCGAATGATGTGGTACTTTTGCGTTCCACATGCTTCGACTTCTGATGCGCCCTCGGTTCCTTTGCTTGCGCAATGGCTCCAATATTATCACAGTATAACAGAATCGCATTCTCGATACTTAGGACAACTCCCAATTCTGTGATAAAGTTCTTTATCCACACAGCCACTTTTGCAGCTTCAGAAGCTGCAATATATTCCGCCTCAGTGGTGGAATCAGCTGTCGATCCCTGTTTGGAGCTCTTCCAACAAACTGCCACCTTCGTTAAGGGTAAATACGAATCCATATGTAGACTTTCTATATCATCGGGATCCGATTGGAAATCTGAATCTGTATACCCGTTAACTTGCAGTTCATTTCCTCCATAAATTATTAACTTATCCTTAGTACCTTTAAGATACTTTAGGATATGTTTAATGGCCATCCAATGGTCATTACTCGGATTGGACTGATATCGACTAGTTACGCTAACAGCGAAACTGATATCAGGCCTTGTACATAACATGGCATACATTATGCTACCCAAACACGAAGCATAAGGTTGGTTAGACATTCTAACCTTCTCATCTTCTGTTTGTGGACACATCTTCTTTGAAAGATGAATCCCATGTCTGAACGGTATGTTTGCTGTCTTACAGTTACCAAAACTATACCGTTCCAAGATCTTATCTATGTACGTTGATTGGGATAACCCAATCAGCCTCATTTGTCTATCTCTATAGAGTTTTATTCTAAAACATAGGAAGCTTCTCCCAGGTCCTTCATGGAGAAATTCTTACAGAGGTATACTTTGACGCTTTGTAACATACCTAAATCATTCCCAATGATTAGGATGTCATCAACATATAGGACTAAAAAAACCATGCTCCCACTGGCCTTCTGATAAACACAGGATTCTTCCGAATTCTTGAGAAAACCAGACGATCTAATAATCTCGTCGAATCGAAGATTCCAACTTCGTGAAGCTTGTTAAGTCCATAAATGGACTTCTTAAGTTTACATACCATGCCCGAGTTTTCGCTGGACGCAAAACCTTACGGCTGTTCCATATAGATTTCTTCATCAAGAAATCCATTTAGAAAAGCCATTTTGACATCCATTTGCCAAATCTCGTAGTCATGATACGCAGCTATAGAAAGCAAAATCCGGATAGACTTAACCATTGCTACTGGCGAAAAAGTTTCATCGTAGTCGACGCCAGGTCGTTGCGTGTAACCTTTTGCTACCAGTCGGGCCTTGAAAGTTTCAACCTTACCGTCAGGCCCGCGCTTCCTCTTGTAAACCCATTTACAACCGATAGGAACAATTCCTTCGGGAAGCGGAATCAAGTCCCAAACTTGATTCTCATGCATTGAGTTTATCTCGGATTTCATGGCACTTTGCCATTTCACGGAGTCGATGTCCAACATCGATTCTCTATAGGTGAAAAGATCTGTCTCTTCAACTAAAAGAACATCCAGACTCTTTTCTGTATCAAATACAAGCGTTCAGGAGGTTTAGATACCCTTTCCGACCTATGGAGTGTGTGTGTTGAAGGTCCTTCATCTACTTGAACTTCAGGTTCCTCCGTTGGTTCGTTGTTTTCAGGTTGGACTTCATCAAGCTCAACCTGTCTATAATTACCACCTTCTGACAAAAATTCTACTTCTAGAAATTTTGCGAAGCGAGCTACGAACACATTTCGATACTCGGTATCATAGAACAGATATCCCCTCGTATTCGAAGGATATCCGACAAACCTAAACTCTTTGCCCTCGAGGCAAAGCTTATCTTGCTGAGTCACCCTGACATAGGCAGGACAACTCCAAACCTTTATATAATTAAGATTTGGTCTCCTACCGAACCATATCTGATACAGAGTCGTAGGAACAACTTTTGAAGGAATCTTGTTCAAAATATGTGCAGTTGTTAAGAGAGAGTATCTCCATAAATAATATGGCAAATCTGTGAAACTCAACATTGATCGGACCATATCCAATAAAGTCCGATTCTCCTCCAGATACTCCATTGTGTTGTGGGGTACCTAGAGGAGTATATTGAGCGAGAATCCCATTCTCCTTCATATAATCCATGAACTCACCACTCATATATTCACCGCCTCGTTCTGATCGAAGGTATTTAATATATTTACCACTTTGTTTTTCTACTTCATTTCGGAATTCTTTGAACTTTTCAAAGGTATCCAATTTATGTCGCATCAAATACACATAACCGTACCGTGAAAAATCATTTGTAAAGTAATGAAGTACGAACAACCACTGTGAGTAGTTTGACTTAGTGGACCACATACATCAGAATGTACGAGTTCCAGTAAGTTAGTGGCGCGGTGTCCAACACCAGAAAATGGGGCTTTGGTCATCTTACCCTGAATACAGGATTCACAAGTTGGATAGGATTCAATGGTAAGATCTGGTATCAAACCATTCCTAACCAATTGGGTAAGGCGTTTAACGCCAATGTGACCAAGCCTCATATGCCAAAGTTCAGTATTATTAATTACAGGTAAACTATGTTTATTAACTCCAGTATTTAATATATCTTTTGAAGTTTGCAATGTATAATGACCATGCTGGTTTGGACAACAAAGGATCTGAATATTATTACTATCATATAAATATAAAGAACTGTTCTTAATATTAATACAAAAGCCTTATGTATCCAATACAAAAAGTTATATAATATTAGCTACACATCCTACTACAAAATGACAGTCATATAACAAAAGTGTCCCATTCGGCAATGAGATCTCGCATACTCCCACTGCAACTGTATCCAAAGAGTCTCCACTCCCGAATCGCAACTGCATCTCTCCGGGCTTCAGCCTTCCACTTTCCTTCAGCACCTGCAACGAATTGCAAATGTGAATGGGACAAGCTGAATCTAAAATCCAGTTGGATGTAACGGCTTCACAAGCCAAAGATAAATCAATAACTGGAAAAATAAATGTACCTGATGTAGATGCTCTATCTCTCCTCAGCTGGGCGATGTAATCAGGACAGTTCCTTTTCCAATGCCCGACTTTGCCGCAGTGGTGGCATTTGTCTTCAGAAGCCCTCTTGGGCTTAGCAATCTTCGCCTGTTGTTGAGGACCAAAAACCTTATTCTTATTTCCTTTCTTCTTCTTTCCCTTGGACCATCATTGGGAAGAAGCATAAAGAGAAGTAGATCTAGGAGGGCGAGTCGGTACTCCCTTCTTAAGGTCATCTTCTGCCGTGAACAACATCATATGTAGCTCCTGGTAGGTACAGACAGTCCCATTCATGTTGAAGTACATCACGAACTGGCGATATGAAGCTGGAAGTGAACCAAGAATGACACTCCTACTGAGAATTTCATTCATATGATATTATGTTGCCTCAACTGATCGATCAAATCGCAAGATGTGGGCTAACATCTTGCCCCTCATCCAGATGCGCATGGAACAGTTCCATTGCGACTTTTTGAACAATCACTTGTTCTTGGTTCTCAAACGATTGTCTCAATCGCGTCATCATACTATATGAATCTAGCATACCATAGTATTTTTTCTTGAGTTTCGGAGACAACGAACTAAGGATGTATTATTTAACCCTTAAATCACCATTCTTCCAAGTTTCAAAAACTTGTCGTTCCTCCTCCGAAGCATCCGCACCCACAGCAAGGGGCAACGGACCCTCAAGAATATATCTCAGCTTTTCGGAATCGAGGACAATCCTCAAATCCAATTCCCAGTCGGCGAAGTTCTCAGCGCCTTTCAGTTTGTTCGCATCAAGCTTACGCGCAAACTGATTTGTGGATTGTGCCGCCATCGCCAATCTATCATATAGATCACGGAAAATGGTTAGCAGAAATTAAGCAGTTTCATATAATATCAAAAACATAAACTAGATCATGGATTTTTAATCTAAAAATGCCCCTCCCACTAAATCATGCAATACTGTAATCCCCAAACAGAATACAAAGATTTAATAATTAAATTAAATACAAATAGTGAAAAGTGGATCCCGTGAATATATTTCAGCTCACAGCAGAGGCACGGTCTCGCCTACGTATATTCATCAGGTAGACAACTCATTTGTCAATCACTCAATAGTGACTCCTGGGTTTCCGGTCCTGGTCGTTTCTCGTTGTCGCTGCGAAGGCAGGCCCACAAGGAGACGTACCAAGGTTAAACTCGTCAATGATAAACTCAAGTTACTTACGTAATCCTGACAGCTATGGCACGTTCAGAATTCCGTTTTCACTTGAATTTATCTAGTATCTGATATACATCCGGTATAAATAAATCTCTATCGGCTACACCCTCACAGCAGAGGCACAGTCTCGGATGTAGTCACAGAGAAGTATTCATAAACCGTATTGACAAGACGGACCATATAACATGCATCAAATACATAATTACATTAAACCTTATTAATTATGGATTTTCCGCTAAATGTCATACACCCTAAATCTAATCAAATTAGATTATTATAAGCATGCATAAAGGCAAGAAAACATGATTAAACATTGATTTAATAAAGGCTAATCATTTTAGGGGGCCTAGAATCAGACTCGCTCTGATACCATTTTGTAGGGGTTTTTAGGGGCTGAATCCGGTAACGCAGCGGAAGCGGTGGAAAATCAGATTTTCCGATTTCAAAACTTTTTCTCGGATTAATTAAATAAAAATATTTATTTAATATTCCAATAATCAAATTATGAAAATAAAATTCAATAAATCATATTTAAGTGAATTTACCGAAATGCCCTTATACTTGGTACTTTGTCCATTTTAGTCCGAAATTGATCAAATCAATTTTGAATGATTCTAAATCATTTCTAAGAGGAACTTAGTATGTTCAAAACATCAAAACACCAAAAGCAACATAAATCCCCAAAATTCTTCATTTGGCCGAATGCCTCCCTAAGATGCCAATTGTGCACTTTGTCATTTCATGCTTCAAAACACATCAAGATGTAATCCAATCAACATGAAACTTTATATGCAACATATACACATCCAAATACACAACATAAATGAAAAGCCCCAAATTTGGAATTGGTCATGAACCCTAATTTTTCAATTTCTTCAAATGGACAAATTAGACCAAATTGGTTAAATCAATTACTTTAATCATCATTCTTCCATCCAATCAAAGTCTCAACACAATGAAACAACTCAAGATCAAATGTAGGTCATCTAAGAGTGGGTCAACAACTCTAAATTAGCAACAAGGTTTCCAAAACCATAAAATAATACTTATTACTACAATAGTTATAAGCTTCATTCATTATACATGCTCAACACTTCCATCAAACTTCCATTCACCAAAAACACAAAGAATAAAGAAAAGAATAACTTAAGAACATCACAAGATGTTGCCTAGATATAAGAAATATTTTCTTATCTAATAGTAAGTTGGAAAAACTTACTAAATCCAAGCTTTTTCTTTAGTTTCTTCTTTTCTTCCTCACTTGCTTCTCTTGTTTCTTTAATGGAGGTTTTTGTAAAAGTGTATTAGGTTAGAAAACAAATTAAATGAAAAACAATATATACTTGTTGACCAAATGGCCTTGGCCTAATTTCAACAAGCAAATACAAGAGTTGTAATTTCAATTTCATTTGATTTAAATCTTATCAACTTGATAAAATATCTAAATAACACTTTATAGATATTTATATTAAGTCAAAAAAGGCAACTTAATCATTTAAACCAAATATCCAAATGTTAAGATATTTATATTTTAATTAATTTAATCATTTAACAATTAAATAATTAATTAATTAAATACAAATATATTAAATATATGTATTATATTTACATTAAATATCAAATACATATATTCATTTAGGATATTAGTCAAATATCTCAATTTGACTATTAATTAATGTGTATTTAAATTAATCAAGTATTAAATGTAAATACACAATAATTAATCAAATGACTATCGGGTCCCTTTGGCACGTATCTTGCGTTTAACCTTTAAACGACTTTATAAATAATCAATATTATTTATTAATGTTGTTCTAGTGCTCTACGAGTATGTTTCATTATTGAGACACTCTAGATTTAGGTATATCCGTCACGAAATCCAATTTCGTGTCCATAATTTATCCACCTATAAATTGTGACGATCACGGATAATCTCGCTGAATTATACAGGTCGAGGTCATGGCAAATGTATAATTCCTCCATCACAGGTATCCGGATAAATCCCAGAGATATAGATGTAAACGTCAAATCTCTATAAGGATTATCCAGTCAACTATTCTATTAGCAATCTCTAAAAGAATGTTTAGAACTAGCTTCAAAACTTTACCACGGGCCCATGGTTTTATCTGATTGCTAATCATATGGACTACCTATGCTCTGGTACACAGAACTGACGGATCCTATCTTGATACACATAGAACACCCTGAGGATCTATCTACACCCAACGAACAGGCAGAGGTCTGATCTAAATAGATCGGTGACATAACTACCATATAAGTGTAGAAGATGTCTCATGTGCCCACAATGGCTTCTCTAGTCTAAGAATCACAAGTGCTACTCAACCCGAGAAGATTCTTATTGACGTTGGTGTACCATCCATTAAGAATCTTCGGTGAGTCGTTCAGTGTTTATATCCGCTATAAACGCCCACACGTCTATACTAGTCTCCAAGACTAATGGTTCACTGAGAAACCATTGGAATCATATATTCCAGTATACGACATGTACCGGTCTCAACGAGTTTACTTTACTGACCAAGTAGTGTAAACCTTGACCAGGAACTGTCTGAGAATGACAACGTCATGATACTACTGAATGTTAGTTGCGACGCTTTTGCAACAGTACCATGACTAATCATTCTAAGGTCATTACGTCTTTACCATATAAAAAGATACATTATATTATAGAAACTGCATATATTATTCATAATAATAATGTTTTACAGAAGTATTCAAAAGAAATACAACCGGAAATTGGCGCTCTGAGCACCAACCCCAACAGTGAGATCATACATCATGGCGATGTGAAGATCGAGAAGGTCACATCATAGGACAACATTACAGATCCGCTGACAAAAGCTATTCCTCAGCAAAAGTTTGAGCGACATGTACATAGTTCAAGTGTTAGATGCTTGAGTGACAGGCCATAGGCCAAGTGGGAGATTGTTGGACAATTATGACCCATATCGTCACTATTTGTAAAAGACATTGTGATTTTTATACAAATTAACTATGTTACAATGTAAATTACTATTTTATCATTTTGTAATTAAATTACTTGAATATATATAAATTATAAAAGATTTTATGATTAGTTCTGGATTATAAGATATGAGACAATATGTAACATCCCGCCTTAGCAGCGATGTTACCGGTAGGAGACAGGCTAAACCCATCTCCATAAGCCTCTGATTCTGACGAAAATTCGGCATGACCTTTACTAAAAGTCACGCAACCTGGATCAATGTCCAGCACCATCATCCAATCTATAGGGCCCAACTCATACTATAACACTAAAGCAACCAACTCAAGACATAATACAACTGGGCTCCATGCCTGAAGATACATATAAACAAAAACTTTTACAACATAAGCATCCATGCTCAGCACGTCTCAACTTATATAATCTAAAACATAAACTATTAGACTCTTTATTCCCCCCAAGAACTGGTGACTGGTTGACTGCAACGCTGCTATCCGGCTCCTCCAGCTCTGGTGTCTGTGGTTGACCGATCAGGTCACTAACCTGCAAAACTAACAAACCGTTGTGGTGTGAGTCATAATGACTCAGTAAGTAACTATGGTCATAACTTGAGCGTCGAACACACACAAAGTCTGGATTCCATTTCTGAATTAACCTGAGTTGTCTATATATCCATGCAACTACGTATTAAGTCTGAGCTAACTATCTAGGTCTTGTCCATTTACAAACATATAACTAGTTACTGATCCTTTTATCTTATTACTCATACACTTTAAATTCTATTTATCGTTTATAGTTTAAACATCTTAATATATATACCAATATACATCAAGTTTCCATATCACTGTCAACCATGTCATTTACTAAAACTCCTTTTACTCTGATCACACATATCACAGGTCTTGTTTACTAGTTATATTTTCATACATTCATAATATACGTGTCAAGTCTATATATCATTAACAGCCTTATCAACAACCATCACGCTTCCGCTGCGCAACTCAACTATCTTTCTACTTTCCTATTCATTCTTTGCCAGTTTGGTTTGGACACTTAATATAATTATCTTTCTTTTATTTCATTGAAATATAATCAAATCGGTAATATAAAATATTATTTCTGTTCACATACTATCATCAACCACGTACTCATGTATATATAATCATGTTAATACATCAATGCTTTCTAAAATACTCATTATATGTAAACATACAATACATATAAACATCAGTCATATACTTATATGAATGTGATCACGCTATCATGCATTGACATCCACTATATGCATCTCATATGTTTTGACCTTTATACCCATCTTGTGGATCATACTCTACATAATATGCCATGCTTTCATGAACTATTACTTTAAAATCTTTTCTAAAACACTTACATATGAATATACTAATGCTATTATGCATAATTATCATCAATATACATTTCTAAATGATCTCCAAAATGTACGATTCATATGCATGACTTGTAAACTATAATCTGCTTTAACATGTTATGCTTTTTATAAAATACTTCTTAAAAATTTTTCTGAAAAACTATTCTCTGAAAAACTCTTTTTGAAAACTCTTTTCTGAAACTCTGTCTGAAATTCTTTTAATAAAACTTATCTTTCTAAAATCATGCTTTGAATCTATGGTTTCTGGAAACTATTTCTAAAATCTTATTTCTGAAAACTGTTTACTGGGAATCTGAAAACTGAAAACTCTTTCTGAAAATCTTTCTTTTTCTTGTACTTCTTTCTAAAACCGTCTTTCCAAGTTCTTTTCTGAAACTCTTTTCTGAAAACTGAAAACTGAAATCTGAAATCCTTTTTTCTAAAAACCAAATCTCCGCCCGTAGACGCATCTCCGCCCGAAGGCGCATCTCCGCCCGAAGGCGTATCTCCGCCCAGGAATGTACCATCTGAGCGTTGAGGATCTAGGAGCGTCCCCCCAGTCCTCCACATGTGCACATGTGTCTAAATCCGTCAATTCCAATTAGTGTATATCTAGGATGGGTCAAATCCCAAATCCCGAATCCATATGATATCCGTCAATTCCAACTGAATCTCAAGTTACATACTGGGATGAGTTTTTCCCTCATGCCCCGAAAACCATAAAATCATATTGAAATCTCAAAACTGTAAAAACATTTTCTGAAATACATTTCTTTTCAAAAGCATCTGAAACTTTTCTTTAAAACACTTTGGATTTCAAAACCATTCTCAATTTCAACTCAATTTATGAGAATCATAATGCACAAATATGCATATACATTTCTTATGCTTTCACTAAACACTATCATACTGTATTATATGCTTATCTCATGTTATCATATGTGTTCAATGCATATGTTCATGCATTCCCACAAATTAATGGTATATGTATTCTACTTCCCTATATGCTTTCATCATACACGCTCAATAAATACATACTACTAGAATTACATTAATCCATACTAACACATACACTAACCATATTATCATATAACTTTAGGTACCATTTACTTCTTTATTCACAACCACCTTAAATTCATATTGACCAATGACCAAAGTATTCCATCCCAGCATGTAACCTTATCAAAATTGAACTAATAAGATAACAATGAAATTGTAAACAGCAAAGGACCTGGTCATAGAAGTTTACTTGACCATTTCGCAACTAGAAATACATACATAACTAATCAAATTCTCATATTCTTATCGTTATTAATCGTGTTCAATTTATACTGTTATTTAACTAGTGCAAGAGAGAGATGTTAATGGAATCTGATAGTGAATTGATTACCATGTTTTTTTTTCTAGTAACACATTTAGTGTTCGTATTTATTGTAACAAATAAACAACCTTTGACCAATTTACTATGACTTGTAAATACGATCAACATGAAAGAATATTATGACCATAAGCTTATCATTTTATAAGAATAAGTGCGACACTTATCATGCGCAATTAATTCTGTATGACATGTAACAAAAAGAAACCTTCCTCCTCTACCAAGTATAGCAATCTCAATTATTTGAATTTCCTGTTTTTGAACATTGGTTTAGTAATAGGGTGCATTTTAATTGCTTAAGTTTCATAAGTGGAATAAAGTATTATTAATAAAAATATTATGGCTAGTAGCAGCAATATGACTCAAACTTGTGTAACATCGTGTGAGATTTGCATCATAAACAATACGGTCTGGAGTACGTATAACCAAAAGTAACTTTCATGTGAGAGACAAAATACAAAATTAATCACCTAAACCACAAAACTTCACATCTCTTTCATTATTTTCCAGGTTTCGGCTGTGACCCCCAATGAGTCACTTCTACTCACACCATTACCACCATATTTCTACACACTACTGCAAACCTCATATCCAGATTCATGTACATATATCACATAATTATTTGTTGGTTTGTTCCTTAAAATTCCAATTTATTCATTTAACAAACTTATCCTCTAATTCCAGAAATTTCTAATTTTCTAGGGTTCCAATCAATTTTCCCCCAATCTTAATTTCGTTAATCCTATTAATCCCTCATAATCTCATGCTAAATTATCAAGTTTAAATCGCCCCTAACATATTTTAGCTCTTTTTGTTACCCAAATTTTCGAAATTTAATTCAAAACCCAAATTGCAAAATCAACCTATTCTAGGGAATTAAAGCCATAGTGTACTTACCCTCCTCTTTCTCAGCCCTTCCTTTCTTCCTCTGCTCGTCTCTTATCCATCTCTGTTCTGCTTTCTCCCTCGGCATGCTTCTGCTGCTATCATCTCTCTTTCTCGGTCTGCCTTCTTTTTCTCTCTCAGTTTTTCTCTTTCCCTTCAATCTCTCTTGCTCTCGCTCAATCTCTCTCACTCTCCTCTCTCTTGATTTTTCTCCCTGTTTTTCCTTTTCTGCCGTGACTGACTCTGTGTGTGTGCTGTGCATACTGTGTGGATTTGTAGATCGTGTGGGTGTTCTAAAATATCTGGGTGTGTTTTTAAAATATGCTCCACGTGTGTGTATTTTAGTGAATGGGTTTTTATTATTTTTCTTCTCTCTCTTATACACGTGCTTTTCATATTTATATATTACATTTTGTGAGACAAATCTAGAAAAATATAGAGAAATATGGATATACATATATATGATTTCTAGAAATTTCTAGGATCTATTTATTACTTTTATTAATTCCAATTTCACCCCTCAAATTAATTTAATAAAAGCTTAAAATTAATTTTTATAGAAAATGTTCCTATTTTACTGAAAAAATGAATCTCGCGTTCGGACGCGGACCCTATACGCGAAAATAAAATTTATGCAGACATGCTAAAATAATCCGGGTCGTTACACAATATCAATCCACTAAGGTTTAATTATTAAATATCCCTAGTCGTAGTATTATCGAGACTGGACATCGATAATACAGAATAAACTAGTATTGCACTTGTGCGCGTTGTGGGAGCATAACGACATAGTTCTCATATATTTAAGTATTGGATACTTATGCAAGTGTGATAGGAGGTTGTGTTTACCGATGGTACGGGAACAATTTCGCTCTGGATAGACCCCGCGAATCCCATTGGTAGTATAACTATGTGTCTATGGGAATCCGCATCAGGGTATGTGTATTGGTCTTAACTTGAGACTTGCATCGCTAATACTTGCGACAATCAATATACTTTGGTTTTGGTCCTCTGGGACTTTAACAGGTTCTGTGTACGCCTCTTCTGGTTTATTGAGAATCGTAGTGTATTGGGTGTGATGTCAAGACGGAAGTATCACTTCAGTCATATAGAGATGATGATCACGCAGGGATACATAACTGATTTTCTATTATGTTGTAACTATCGGGATAATATGACAAGGTCATGATTATCCGATTATAGAGACTAGTTGCTTGTGATCCAATATATGCTTTATAAGGGACAAACCTTATTCCAGCCTCAGGCCTTGCATGTGACATCTGATACTGGATCGCAATATGCAATACTACGTATACTACGTCTGACATAGATTATATGTTCCTTAAAGAATATTTCTGGAGAATTAGGTAGGCACAGCGCTTTGCTATAAGCCAACCATGTCTCGTAAATCGGTAAGAATGTGGTACTGGGTACGCACGTGTTCGGATAGTCCGACAACCGGATTTACTGCCAACATATCCAGCGATCTCATGGGTCGCTTCCCGAAGATTCACAGATGAAGTATGACTCGAACATAATTAATCTGGGATTAATTAGAAGAGAGAGAAAATTAATCTAGGATTAATTAAGGTGATAATTTATCTGGGATAAAATTCAACTAGAAGAGAGAGAACGATTAATTTGGAATTAATCGATTAAAATAATATATTCGATATATTAAATGAAATTAGATTTCATAACAGAATTAAAATTAGATTTTAATTCGGGCGAACGAATTAATTTAGAATTAATTCACGAGCGACTTTAATAATGATTTCGTGAGGCATTATTATTTAATTAAATTTGATTTAATTAAGTCGTAACGGAAAATTCATTAATTCGGAATTAACGAACCCGAGCCCGGAACATGTTTGCGGGCCCACTCGGATTTTGAATTAAAGTGGGGCCCACAAGTCACATCAAGTCACATCACTAGTCAATCATTTACCTTGATGGAAGTTAATGTAGATTTGATGGTAACCTGTTTCTTACACAATCTTGAAAAGAGAAAGACATTTTACTAACTAAGGTTTGATATATGTCTTTGATTTTTAAAAATCATTTTTCACTTAGCAAATTTTCACTCTCTTTTCTTCTCCAAAGCCGAGTCTCTCTCCCTCCCTTTTGCTTTCATTTTTCCGAGAGTCACAAAGGAGAATAGGAAGATTTTGTTGCATTTTATTCCAAAGCTAACACTTAAAGAATCATACAAAGGTGATATGGAAACATTCCCTTGAGTTTGGAATCTCAAACTTCAAGCTTGGAGCTTCAACATACAACTTTGGAGGAGCTTGGAGCAACTTCCCCAAGAAATTTTCAAGCTTGACATTAAGCATATTGGCTGAATCTCATGGTGAATGGTAAGGATGAATGTAGTTTTTATGATGATGATGAATGTTCAATTATGCGTGAATGATCATATAGAGAAACTTATGTATTTTGATGAACATGTATTACAAATTTGAGTCAGGACTATGGCCGATTGGATTTAAGATTTGGGGAAACAGAAAGAATTGGATTGTTATTTTGGTAATGATTTTGGATTCATGGGTGTGCTTAGTCATGGGTTATGCATGTGTGTGAGTGTGTGTGTATGGCCAAATGGTGGGAAGTATGCATGTTTGGAAATTAAAGTTTAACACAATATCTAGTGACATGCTAAGCATGTGAATGTTTATGGCTGCGAGCCTCTTTTAGTCATGTTCATGTAAATTATGTTATGAATATGATGTAAATGTAACTGTAGAATGAGTTAGTCATGATAAGGTTTAATGTTAAATAATGAAAATGATTAATAAGTTTGAGATTAGTTATTGGTCCTAGGATAAAACTTTGGAATTCAATAGGTAAACTATATAAATTGTAAGGTATGAAACAAATTTTAGCAATGTAAAAAGATCATATGTGTAATTAATGAAATGGTATGTATCTATATAATGATTTGTGATCTGATTTCTGTTTGTGTAATAATTTTAAAATTCTATTTGATATTATAACTGAGAAGTAAGAATCGAGTTTATGAATTTTCATGGTAATGATGGAAGTAAATGTGTATAGAGTATGATGTGGAATGTTTATTTGGTAAGGTTTAAAGTTTATAAATGAAAATATGGTAGGTAAGTTATATATGTAGAAATGAAAATGAACGAATAAGTAAACCTTATATGAAGCATATAGTCGTTTATGTGGGTCGATTTTATGTATATGAGTATAGGCTATTTATTGTGTCGTTTGCGAGCCATTGGAATTATAATTCATAAAAGATAAGTTTTGTGAGAAGAATAGATTGTGCATATGCATGAATGATCTCATTGTGTCATAAGTAGGCATAAATAAATACATGTACATATACGATAATATAAAATAAGTATATAAGTAATAGAATGCATATGTCATTAAACTATAGTCATGCATGAACATATATATATATATATATATATATATATATATATATATATATATATATATATATATATATATATATATATATATATAGTTATAGTTAAAGATAAGTACTTAAGAAAATATTGTTGTGATTAGTGAAAGCATAAGAAAAGAATATGCATTCATGTGTGTTACGATTTTCAGAAGATTGAATTGGAGCTTAGTATGATTTTAAAATTCAAAAAGGTTTTAAAGAAAAGTTTCAAACGTTTTTGAAAGAAAAGTATTTCAGGAAATATATCTTACAACTTTGAGATTTAAAGCATGGTTTTATATTTTTCGAGGCATGAGGTAAAAACTCACCCCAGTATGTGACTATTACAGAGATGGAATTGACGGATATAGTTGGAATTGACGGATACAGAGGACATGTGCAAATGTGGAGGACTAATGGGACGCTCTCAGATCCTCGAGCTGGGCTAGGGGGATGTCGATACGTAACGCCCCTAGACCCCAGATTTAGAGCTTGGGTGGCAGCATAGATCCGCACCCCCAGCTCCAGTTTGTGGCTTGGGGGACGGCGATACGTAACGCCCCAAGACCACCAGATATGAGACAGTAATGGCATGTTTTGGGGGACGGCGATACGTAACGCCCCAAAGTCATGGTTTTGCACTTCTGCCTCCAGATAGGCGTATGGGGGGATGGCGATACGTAATGCGCTCATACGTCCAGTTTTTCAAATAGAGACACAGAACTCAGAGAAAGTTTTCAGTTTTCAGAGATACAGATTTTAGATAGAGACTTTAGTTTTCAGAAAACAGTTTTCAGATGAGCAGTTTTTAGAAATAGTTTTTAGAAAACAATATCTCAGAACGACAGATTTCATAAAAGCTTAGAAAGCAGTTTTCAGAAAACAGTTTTTCAGAAAAGATTTTCAAGACGTATTTCATAAAAGCATGGCATGATTAAAGTACAGAGTAGCTTATAAATTATGCATATAAATCATACATTCTGGTTAACATTTGAGATGCACATAGTTGTCATTAATGCATGATAGCATGATTATATCTATGTGTTTATGATTGATGTATGTGTGTATTGTACGTTTACAAAGAAGAATCAATTTGTAAAACACTAGTGCATGAGTATATAATTTCATATACATTTTTATATGGTTAATATTAGTCTGATGGATGTTAAATAGAAAGAATAGTTTTATTATACCGATTTGATGATATTTCAAGAGTATAAGAGAAAGAAAGTTATAATGAATACCTAATCTAGTCTAGCATTAAGTATACAGGGAAATAGAGAGATATCATAGTAGCGCAGCGAAAACGTGATGGGTTTTGATATGGTTGTTAATGATATAGAGACTTGATGCACATGTTATGGATGTGTGAAAATATAAATAATAAACAGGATTTAAAATATGGGTGATCAGACTAAAAGGAGTTTTAATCATTGTTTAAAAAATCGGTTGAGGCGGCCGCCTCGAGGTGTCGCGTTGCCGCCTCGCGGCGATGGCGCGTTGAGGCGGTCTGAGATGGCCGCCTCACGCCGACAAAGAGGTGACGCGAAAAAAATTAAAAAAAACAGCATAAATTAAGAAAAAAAAGAATACGAAGAAGAAGAAATGACTGAAGAATAAGAAAAAATGAAGAAGAAGAAGAAGAGGCGTAATGCTGTTAAAAAAATTTAATAATATGTGTACAGTTGTTTTTGCTGTACAACTGTTAAAATTAATGATGGTGACAGCTGTTTTTTTTTAAATTGGTGTACAACTGTTCAAATTAATAATGTGTATTTGGTTGTTATTTTGTTTTTTTTGAATTGATGTACAACTGTTCAAATTAAGAGGCGTAATGGCTGTTATTTTGCTATTAGAAATCAATTTTTAATAATCTTTTGTATTTGTTATAGATAGTCAATTTTTGGTGCTGGACTTTGTGAATTTTGATGATAATCATGTAATTGTTGGACAATTATGACCCATAGCATCACTATTTGTACAGATCATGGTGTTGTTGTACAAATTAACTATGTGACAAAGGAAATTGCCCTTTTATCATTTGTAATTAGATTACCAAGATGTATAAATGATAAAAGGTCCATATGATTAGTTCCAGATTGAGATGATATGAGACAGTATCAATCCATAAAGGTTTAATCATTAAATATCCCTAGTCGTAGTATTATCGAGATTGGACATCGATAATGCGGAATAGACTAGTATAACACTTGTGCGCGTTGTGAAGGCATAACGACATAGTTCTCATATATTTGGGTATAAGATACTCATGCAAGTGTAATAAGAGGTTGTGTTTACCGATGGTAAGGAAACAGCTTCGCTCTGGATAGACCCCTCAGAATTCCATTGGAAGTATGAATATGTGTCTATGGAAGTCCGAATCAGGGTAGGTGTATTTGGTCTTAACCTGAGACTTGCACCGCTAATACTTGCGACAATCAATATACTTTGGTTTTGGTCGTCCAGGGCTTTAATAGGTTCTGTGTATGTCTCTTCTGGGTATATTGAGAATCGTAGTGTATTGGGTGTGATGTCAAGATGGAAGTATCCCTCCAGTCATAGTAGAGATGATGATCACGTAGGATACGAAACTGGTTCTCTTATGTACTGCAGTCATCGGGATATTATGACTAGGTTATGTATATCCGATTATAGAGACTAGTTACCAGAGATCCGATATGTACTTCGTACGGGGCATACACAATTCCAGCCCCATGCCTAGCACGTGACATCCGATACTGGATCATAATACGCAATACTATGTATACTACGCCTGATATAGATCACTTATTCCTTTAAGAATATTTCTGGAGAATTGGGTAGGCACGGTGCTTTGCTAGAAGCCAACCATGTGTTGTAAATCGGTAAAAACGTAGTACTAGGTACGTACGTGTTCGGATAGTTAGACGACCGGATTTACTGCCAATATATCCGGGGATCATGGGTCGCTTCCCGAAGATTCACCGATGACGTATGACTCGCACTTTATTAATTTGAGATTAATTATAAGAGAGAGAAAATTAATCTGGGATTAATTACAGAGATATTTGATCTGGGATAAAATATTATTTAAAGAGAGATAACGATTAATTTAGAATTAATCGATAAAATAATATATTCGATATATTATACGAAATTAGATTTCGACGCAGAATTAAAATTAGATTTTAATTCGGGCAAACGAGTTAATTTAGAATTAATTCGTTAGCGACGTGAATAGTAACTTTGCTAGGCATAATCATTTAATTACGTCGCATCGAAAAATTTGTTAATTAGGAATTAGCGAACCCGAGCCCGGGAGTGTTTGCGGGCCCACTCACATTTCGAATTCAAGTGCGGCCCACAAGTCACATCAACCGTCAAATCATTGGTCACTTTGAGTGATGTGACAACTAGTCATTTGTGAGTGATTGATGGTAGTGGTTGTAGGCTTTAATGCCTTGACATCTTGAAAGTGGAAAAATGGTATTAGTTTTTGGAAATCTTATACAAAAAACACTTAACACATTTTCTCTCTTCTCTCATCTCAACCTCTCGGCCAAGGGCCATTTTCTTCCTTCATTTTTCTGTCAAAACCGTGAGATGAAGGAGAAGCTTAGGGAATTTTGTGGCAAAATTTCCAAGGTTCTAGCACACATTCGGGGTCTTACGAAGGTGATAGGGAAACCCACCCGTGGGCATGGAATGCACACCAAGCTTGGAGCTTGGAGATGACCGAAAATGGAGCACAGAGAGGAGCCTTTGCCGTGAGCTTCATGGATCAAAAGCTTGAAGATTTTTTGTTGTTCCTCGTATCGCATAACCGATCAATGTAAGTATGATTCCGCAATACCTCTTTGAGTATTCACACATGATTTCATTGCTTGAATTGATCCCGGGACTATAGTAGAAACCCAACAATGGTATCTTGAGCCATTTTGAGCATGAAATTGAAATTAGGGTAAAATTTGGAAAAATTGATTTGAGCATGTTTGAGTGAAATTGATTGTTTAAATATGCTTAAATGATGATAACATGGTGTTATGCATTGTCAATTTGATGAAAATTGGATTGGATAAATTTTCCCCAATATGTTAGGCTTGGCCGAAACTAGTGGTGCCCTAATGTCATGGTGAATTTTTTGATTTTGATCATTGGATGAGTTGAAATCATTTGGGGATTGTTGATTTAGGATTTAATTGGATTGAATTCGGAATTGGACATGAAAAATCCTAAATTGTCGTGAGTTATAACATGGAAAATGATTGATTTTTTGATTCAAATGTGTTGGACATGTTTTGATGATAATGAGCATAATTAATTTAGTAAATTGGTGTTTTGGAAATATTAATTTGGTTAATTAATTATGGCATACACTTTAGGTTAATTTAATTATGAAATTTGGAATTTTCTAATTTAATTAATTGGGCTTATTTTGGAAATTGGGCTTTTAAAGTTGTAATTGGGCTTAATGGACTTGGTTGGGCCAAGTTTGGTTTAGTCTAAATTGGTTGGATCTAATTGGGCCCAAAACCATATCCATAAAGTCCAAATATGACTTAATGGACCTTTAATTTTAATTGGGCCTAATGGGCCTAAATTTGTTTCTTGCCAAATAAGGGTGATTCCTTAAATGGGCTTTGGTATTTGGGTTTGACCCATATTGACCAAAAGTCCATGCCTTAAGAAATTAATTAAAAGCCTATTGGACTTTAATTAAATTAACATTGGATGTTAATCGGGCTTTGAGACCCGTAAAGATTAGATTTAGAATCTAAGTCGTAAATGTTCGTCAATAAAGTGTAATATTTAATTTGTAATTAAATAAATGGATTAGAATTAAATACGAATTAAATTGGATTTAATGTTGTAGTTTAATATAATTCAAGAATTCGTACTTTGAGTACTTATTCGCAAAACGAGTCGGACTCGCGCAAAATCAAATCGTTGTTTGAACATTGGATGGTCATTAATATTCAGATTAATTAATTGGATTAAATTGATTGATAACATGCTTGTGTGAATACATGAATGCGATGCATGAATAATGTATATCAGATGGATATTAGATGGGTGAGGGCAATTTTGGAAATTGTTGTAATAAATTTAGAATTTATTAATTGGACCTGCGTGTCCAGCCTATTACCTCTTGACTCTGTGTATTTCTCTTCTCACCTATTCCCCTCAATGTAAATGAGGTTTCTTTAGAAGTGTTATGTAATTGGGTAGAAGTAATACTTGTGCTAGCGGGAGAGAGAAAATGGTGAGATTTTTTCTAGGAACAATGTGT
The DNA here is from genome assembly GCA_019454045.1 of Zanthoxylum bungeanum. Taxonomy (NCBI): domain Eukaryota; kingdom Viridiplantae; phylum Streptophyta; class Magnoliopsida; order Sapindales; family Rutaceae; genus Zanthoxylum; species Zanthoxylum bungeanum. The sequence continues at coordinate 34,066 of SKCR01026825.1, read as the reverse complement.
TAAATATCCATCCGCATATCATTATTATATTTATTTACGTGCCTTATTATGTATTTAGAATGCATGTTTAAGGGTGTATGATGATGAGACCTTAACAAAGATAATTAATTGGTTGCCAATTACGCGAAAAAACTCTCACAACATATTAAGCGTTTTTCCTTCCATTGAGTGATTCTTACTCAAGATCCAAGACTGGCACTGGTTTGTTAGCCAAAGTCAAGACCTTTGTCCGTCGCGGATGTGTTTGAATCATGAATGTTTTGTTCCATATCGGTGTCTTGTCCAAGTTGTGATTTGTTGGCCAAAGTCAAGAACACTTATTGTCCATCGACATCGATTACGAAGCTTTCCAAGGTCAATGGGTTCCGCTTAACTGTGATCATTAAGTTTGTTGTGCCAAAGCCAAAGCTTAATTGATTCAGAGGAAAAATGTTAGGTAATATATTGGATATATTGGCATATATAAGATATATGTTTCGGACTTGGATGTCCCCCTATTGGATCTAGGAATTGGATGGGATCCAATTGATCTTAGAGATCTACCTAGTTAATTATCATACAATTTGTTGGCCAAAGTCAAGATTGTGTGTTATTTAACGGGATCCTAGCCCACTAGGAAACAAGGTTTCCCGAGTACTCAACAGAGGGTTAGAGGCTCGCTGAAAAATAGTGGGAGGCAAGTATTAAATTTGCAATATTCGTTTAGTTACTTGCCAATACGTGCTCATTCAAATTTTTCGTCGTTACATTAATATATTAGTTGGACTAATATTTAATAGTTGTTTTAATTAAACAGTTGGACTGTATTCAAACTATTTCAATTAATAGTTGATTTTATAATTGGATTATAGTAATCAATATAATTGAATTTAACCAATTTTATTGATAGTCACTGGATTGATGATAAGAACATCCTTTAGTATCTTAGATGAACTAAGGATGCTGTCTTAAACTATGGAGAATGAGAACTTGAAGTGACTGGGTTCACTGCTGCAAGTTTCCTAACCGATAATGATGACTATAAGTCGCAATAACGGTACTATACAGTTTGAATAACGAAACAGTGAGCTGGAAATCTTCCAAGCAAGATACTGTTACCGAATAAACAACAAAGTGGATTATTACTGCGGCTGTGGCAGCAATAGAAGCCATTTGGGTCGATAATAAATCCTAATTAGATTAGGAGTAGTTCTGTTAGCAGTTGAGCTAGGCTTCAACACAGCCTAAAGAATTAATGGTCTCATCAACGATCCAGATATATACTTCAATTATTCATCTGATTCGTTCGGATCATACATCATGGCGATGTGATGATCGAATAAATCACATCAGATGATAATTATGCAAATCCGCTGACAATTATGACCCACAGCATCACTATTTGTATAGATCATGGTGTTGTTGTACAAATTAACTATGTGACAAAGGAAATTTCCCTTTTATCATTTGTAATTAGATTACCAAGATGTATAAATGATAAAAGGTCCATATGATTAGTTTCAGATTGAGATGATATGAGACAGTATCAATCCATAAAAGGTTTAATCATTAAATATCCTTAGTCGTAGTATTATCGAGATTGGACATCGATAATGCGGAATAGACTGGTATTACACTTGTGCGCGTTGTGAGGGCATAACGGCATAGTTCTCATATATTTGGGTATAAGATACTCATGCAAGTGTAATAGGAGGTTGTGTTTACCGATGGTATGGAAACAGCTTCGCTCTGGATAGACCCCTCGGAATTCCATTGGAAGTATGACTATGTGTCTATGGAAGTCCGAATCAGGGTAGGTGTATTTGGTCTTAACCTGAGACTTGCACCGCTAAAACTTGCGACAATCAATATACTTTGGTTTTGGTCGTCCAGGGCTTTAACAGGTTCTGTGTACGCCTCTTCTGGATATATTGAGAATCGTAGTGTATTGGGTGTGATGTCGAGACAGAAGTATCACTCCAGTCATAGTGGAGATGATGATCATGTAGGATACGAAACTGGTTCTCTTATGTACTGCAGTCATCAGGATATTATGACTAGGTCATGTATATCCGATTATAGAGATTAGTTACCAGAGATCCGATATGTGCTTCGTACGGGGCAGACACAATTTTAGCCCCAGGCCTAGCACATGACATCCGATACTGGATCGCAATACGCAATACTACGTATACTACGCCTGATATAGATCACTTATTCCTTTAAGAATATTTCTGGAGAATTGGGTAGGCACGGTGCTTTGCTAGAAGCCAACCATGTCTTGTAAATCGGTAAAAACGTAGCACTAGGTACGTACGTGTTCGGATAGTCCGACGACCGGATTTACTGCCACCATATCCGGGGATCTCATGGGTCACTTCCCGAAGATTCACCGATGACGTATGACTCATACTTTATTAATCTGAGATTAATTATAAGAGAGAGAAAATTAATCTGGGATTAATTACGGAGATATTTTATCTGGGATAAAATATTATTTAAAGAGAGAGAACGATTAATTTGGAATAAATCGATAAAATAATATATTTATATATTATACGAAATTGGCTTTCGACGCGGAATTAAAATTAGATTTTAATTCGGGCAAACAATTTAATTTAGAATTAATTCGTTAGCGACGTGAATAGTAACTTTGCTAGGCATAATCATTTAATTACGTCGCATCGGAAAATTCGTTAATTAGGAATTAGCGAACCCGAGCCCGGGAGTATTTGCAGGCCCACTCGCATTTCGAATTCAAGTGCGGCCCACAAGTCACATCAAGCATCAAATCATTAGTCATTTTGAGTGATGTGACAACTAGTCATTTGTGAGTGATTGATGGTAGTGGTTGTAGGCTTTAATGCCTTGGCTTTTTGAAAGTGGAAAAATGGTATTAGTTTTTGGAAATCTAATACACAAAACACTTAACACATTTTCTCTCCTCTCCTCTCAACCTCTCGGCCAAGGGCCATTTTCTTCCTTTATTTTTCTGTCAAAACCGTGAGATGAATGAGAAGCTTAGGGAATTTTGTGGCAAAATTTCCAAGGTCCTAGCACACATTCGGGGTCTTGCGTAGGTGATAGGGAAACCCACCCGTGGGCATGGAATGCACACCAAGCTTGGAGCTTGGAGATGACCGAAAATTGAGCACAAAGATGAGCCTTTGCCGTGAGCTTCATGGATCAAAAGCTTGAAGATTTTTTGTTGTTCCTCGCATCACATAACCGATTAATGTAAGTATGATTCCGCCATATCACTTTGAGTATTCACACATGATTTCATTGCTTGAATTGATCACGGGACTATAGTAGAAACCCAACAGTAATAAATTGAAAAATTAAAAATAATGAAAGTTTTTATTACTATTATCATATATATATTAACATCATTTTTAAATTGTTAATACCATTAATAAACATTAATTGTGATATTTAAAAAAATTAATTGTGGATGATATCAAATTAACTTATTATTAATAATACAATTATTTATTATAAATTTTTAAATAAAAAAAAAATAAGTTACAAAAAATTACTAAATATTTATAATAAATTTATTATTAATCAAGAATCATCATGTCATCAAGTTATAAAAATTATAATATTTTTTTGGCGTTGTATTGAGGTGGCCATGCGGTCCACCTCGCGATTCAAAGTTACAAAAATATTATTAGTTAAAATTATTAATTATTAATTTATAAAATTATTAAATATTTATAATAAATTTTTTATTAATCAAGAATCATCATTTCATCATTTTTAAATATTTTCTGATCGAGGCGTCTGCCTCACCGCCTCGAGGAGGTCCGCCTCGCGCCTCAATGGCTGGCCGCCTTGAGGCGCCGCCACGTATTTTTAAACATTGGTACTAATCATGAACAATATTAGCAAATTTTAGCATCATACCATATTCCTGCTTAAGCTTCTCTTTATGTTCTGAAGCGAGGTAAAAGACCTGATCATGGATAGGATGAATTACCTATTTGACAAAGAAGCAATATAAGTTGATAAATTATTCTTCGAACGGTTTTTCGGACGCTATATGAATGTGAACTCACTGAAAGTATTCTGTTTGAACGTGTTATAGAACGCTACACGAATGTGAACTCTCTAGAAACACTTCATTCGAATGCGTTATCAGACGCAACACAGACGTACACACACTAGACAATCTTATTCGAACGTAGATACGAACGCGACACTAACGAAATGGTCCTGGAATTGTTATAAACTGCAAACTTAAATTAATATTAACTTAGTAAATCATATATTCTAACATATTAATCTTGGTAGTATAGATTTAAGTTATTATTAGGTTGTTCAATTATTACAAGCATACACATAGTGATAAAGTTGAAATTGATTGTGTGTTGCATATTTGGGTGAGAATTTAAAGTGTAATCATACACAAGAAAGTCCATCCAATCTTGATTGACACCTACACATATATCTACACATATCGTATTTTGTCTGTGCTATTGAATAAGTGTAGTTTTGGGTTTGAATTGCTAAGAGATCCTTTTGAAAAAGTGTTTAAAGAATATTATATCAAAAATGTGATAAGAGCCTAAGTAGTCTGGGATTTAAGTAGTTACTCTGGATTCCCCTCGTCCTCTGGGAATATTCATTTATTCATTTTTCTAAAGAATCTTTAGTTGAAATTCAAGGACTTGTGTTTATTGGAACCACCGTCCAATAGAACAACAAGTGGGAACCTAGTATATCACTTTGAACAAGATCATTCGTTGATCGTTGTGCAATTCGTCTTTTGTAGACTAATTGACCCATGTTGATTTTTCCAATTACAAATAGCTAGCGGAAACATCACAGTACCAGTCTCTCATGGAGAAAAGCCAGAGAAGTTTGGTGGGGCAAATTTCAAAAAGTGGCAGAGTAAAATTTTGTTCTACCTGACAACTCTCCATTTATCCAATTTCCTCAAAGATCCTCCGGATCCTGTGGAGGGTGAATCGGAAATGGCCAATGAACTGCAAGAACAAACATGGCTGTCTAGAGACTTAATGTGCAAGAACTACCTTTTGGGTGGTCTTGACAATACCCTGTATAATGTGTACCAAGGCATGACTTCTGCGAAGATTCTATGGGAATCTCTCGAGAAGAAGTACAAAACCAAGGATGCTGGACAAAAGAAATTTATCGTGGGTAGGTTCCTGGACTACAAGATGGTAGATTCAATGACGGTGATGTCACAGTTGGGAAAACTGCAGTTGATCTTTCATGAAATACTGGATGAGGGAATGAAACTCTATGAGATGTTTCAAGTTGCCGCCATAATTGAAAAGTTTCCTCCATCATGGAAGGACTTCAGGAGCTATCTGAAACATAAAAAGAAGCAGATGAGCCTTGAAGACCTCAGTGTTCGATTGAGAATCGAGGAGGACAACAAGATGTCGAGAAGGCCAGCTATAAGACTATGGAGTCTAAGGTTAACATCATTGAGGGTGCAAAGGGTAGCAAGAATAGAAAGAACAGTGGAGCTGATTCTTCGAATAAGAAGTTCAAGGGGAAATGCTACAATTGTGGAAAGAGCGGTCATATGTCAAATGACTGCAGAAACACAGAAACAAGAAGTCTCAGGACAAGGGCAAGAAAAAGAAAAATGAGGCCCATGTCACTGAAGGTGAGCAGCTGACTGATGAGATCTCAGAGATGGAACTATCAAAAGTGGTAATCGAAGCCAACATAGTTGGGAATCCGAGAGAATGGTGGGTAGACACTGGGGCTACTCGTCATATCTTTGCAGATAGCAATATGTTTTCCTTGTATCAGAAGGTCGATGGTTGGACAATGCTCAGTGGTTTTGAAGATGACATCCAGAAAGGAGCTAACATTTAAGAATGTACTGCATGTTCCAGATATTCGGAAGAACTTAGTCTCGGGATCTCTCTTTAGTAAGGCTGGTTTTAAGCTTGTATTTATTTATGATAAGTTTGTAATGAAAAAGAATGATATGTATGTAGGAAAAAGGTTACCTAAATGAGGGTCTTTTCAAACTAAATGTAATGACTATCAATCGTGCTATTAATAAAGCTAGTACTTCTGCTTATATTATTGAGTCACAAAATATATGGTATGAGATGTTAGGACATGTTAATTATGATACCATGCGTAAATTAATTAACATGGACCTTATACCTAAATTTGTAATTGATAGCCAAGATAAGTGTGAGGCCTGCGTTGAAGCAAAAATGCATAGAACCTCATTTCATTCTATTGAACGCAGTTCTGAACCTTTAGAACTTGTACACACTGACGTGTGTGACATGAATATTGTGCAAATAAGAGGCGGTAAAAAGTACTTTCTCACTTTTATCGATCACAGCATAAGATTCTGCTATGTGTACTTGCTGAGGAGCAAATATGAAGCTATTGAGAGCTTTGTACACTATAAGAACGAAGTTGAAAATCAACTTGGCAAGAAAATCAAAAGAATCAGGAGTGATAGAGGTGGTGAATACGTTTCACCATTCGGTGAATATTGTTCTGTGCACGGAATTATTCACGAAACCACTACTCCTTATTCTCCTCAACAGAACGGGATTACGGAGTGCAAAAATTGAACGTTGAAGGAAATGATGAACGCCATGTTATTAAGTTCTGGTTTACCCCAGAACTTGTGGGGGGAAGCCTTGCTTTTTGCGAACTACGTTCTAAACAAGCTTCCTCACAGAAGATTGGACAAGACACCATATGAGTTGGGGAAAGGTTTCGAACCTTCCTACAAATACCTAAAAGTGTGGGGGTGTCTTGCCAAAGTAATGGTTCTAAAACCTAAAAAGGTTAGAATATGACCTAAAACTGTTGATTGTATATTCATTGGATATGCTCGCAACAGTAGTGCATATCGATTCTTGGTACACAAGTCTGAGATTCCTGACATCAATCCGAACATGATAATTGAGTCAAGGAATGTGACATTTTTTAAAGAGACGTTTCATTGTAAGGAAAGACAAAGAATAGAGTCTCTCAAAAGAACAGTTGATGCTGTCAAGGATAGTGATCAGATTGACCAAGAATCAGATCAACGTGTAATTACTGAGAAAATCGAGCCTAGACGTAGCAAAAGAGCTAGAACGTCTAAGTCATTTGGTCCCGATTTTCTGACATACTTGTTAGAAAATGAGCTTCAAAGCTATAAAGAAGCTATGTCTTCTCCGGAGGCACCTCTTTGGAAAGAGGCTATTAATAGTGAGATTGATTCAATCCTACAGAACCATACTTGGGAGTTGGTTGATCTTCCACCAAGTTGTAAGCCGCTGGGCTACAAATGGATATTCAAAAGGAAGATGAAAACGAATGGATCAATATATAAGTACAAGGCAAGAAATGTCATAAAAGGTTATAGACAAAATGAAGGCCTTGATTACTTTGACACCTATTCACCAGTGACTCGTATCACATCGATAAGAATGTTCATAGCCATAACATCAATATTTGGTATTGAAATACATCAAATGGATGTAAATACGACATTCTTGAATGGTGAATTGGATGAAGAGATTTACATGGAACAACAAGAAGGGTTTAGTGTTCCTGGACAAGAACAGAAGGTGTGCAAACTTGTAAAATCCTTGTACGGATTAAAACAAGCACATAAACAATGGCATGAGAAATTTGACAAAGAAATGTTGTCAAGTGGGTTCAAAATCAATGAGTGTGATAAGTGTGTGTACACCAAATCAACTCTAAAAGGATATGTCATTATGTGTCTCTATGTAGACGATATGTTGATAATTGGTAGTAATCATGAAATGATTCAGTCTACCAAAACGTATTATCTAGCAGATTTGATATGAAAGATATGGGAATAGCTGATGTGATCCTAAGAATTAAGATTTCTAGGACATCAGACGGATATATATTATCTCAGACTTATTATATAGAGAAGATACTTGATAAATATATCAAAGGGGATCTAAATGTGGCTAGAACCCCTGTAGACCTAACTCTTCATCTATCAAAGAATACTGGTTCAAGCGTATCACAATTAGAGTATTCGAGAATCATCGGAAGTCTAATATATCTCACGAATTGCACACGACCTGATATCGCTCAAGCTGTGAACCGGCTTAGCAGATATATGAGCAATCCAGGACATTACCACTGGAAAGCCATAGTAAGATTTTTGAGGTATTTGAGAGACACTTCAAAATATGGGCTACATTACGAGAGATATCCTGCTGTACTAGAGGGATACAGTGATGCTAACTGGATATCTGATACGGTGGATTCCAAATCTACGAGTGGATTCGTTTTCACACTTGGTAAAGCAGCCGTGTCATAGAAATCCTTGAGGCAAACATGTATTGCCCGGTCTACTATGGAATAAGAGTTCATAGTGTTAGACAAAACAGCAGAAGAATCAGAATGGCTTAGAAACTTTCTGGAGGATATTCTTAGTTGGCCCAAACTGGTGCCAGCGATTAGCATACATTATGATAGCCAATCGGCTATTGGGAGAGCCCAAAATATAATGTAAAATGGTAAGTCTCGACATATACGTTGGAGACATAATACCATACGCAACTGCTCTCAAGTGGCATAATAACGATCGATTATGTTAAGTCAAAGGAAAACCTAGCGGATCCACTAACTAAAGGTTTACCTCGAGAGCAAGTTGAGAAGTCATCGAGGGGAATGAGCTTGAAGCCTATAATTTAAAAATTGTCACTGTGGAAACCCAACCTAGCTGACTGGAGATCCCAAGATCTAGGTTCAAAAGGGATAACTGAAACTTTGTGTAATTCAAAACAAGCACTGAAGAGTTTTGTACTCTTTCCCATCCCGATAATGACGCTGAGTGCTGTCTGTCATTGGTTAGGATAAGCTAAGGCTTTTAATGATCACTATATTAGGAGATGAGTCATAATGAGGGTAATGACAGATTACCTCTTGATAGTAAATCACATATTTCAAGTGCCGCTTCCATGTGAACTTTTAAAGGCGGGTTACCCTAAAGTACTTGATGAATCCAGGACCGTCATTCAGGGCCAAAATGAACACAACTGTAGAACGAGAAAATAGTCGAATTAAAGCTGTGTGTTGGCAATTGTCTTGGTTTACACTAAAGGTAGAACATTTCAAGACTATGGGTCACTGGTTTGCCAAGTAAATCCGATTGTCTTTCATTAGGAATGGTTCAAGGCGAAAGCTACCTATTTCGATGAAGTTTTAGTTCATGGTAACTCTCTCGAGTGTCGACATGAATATTAGAAGAATTGTGGGGGATTGTTGGAAATTCTTGCAATATTCATTAAAAGATGGGTGATTATGTCTTTTTGACACTAGGGGTGCAAGGGAAGGTTGCAATCCTTAGGAGGGTTGCATCCCACCCCAAGGGGTGCCCTTTTGGCACCCCTCCATGCCTTATAAAAGAGGCAATCATACCCAAAAAAGACATATAACATAAATCTGAATTTGAGTCACTGTTTTTTTTGTTTTTGAGAGAGAGTTCCACCAATTTTTTAGTTCATATACTTGTCACGGAGTGCACCTTGGACAAGAAGCAACCAAGTTATCATGGGAGAACATTGGCCAATTCTGAATCCGTGAAGCACCTGTGACGGAGGCTAATAAGTTCTTAAGGACAGAGAAATCTCGACTTGGATTCGTCATTGGATTTTCCTGGTTTTTTAATCTACAGTTTTATGTTTTAGGTTTTAGGGTTTTTGGAATTTTCTGGTTTGATTTGTTAATAGCATGTTGTTTTGATGTTTAAATGACACTTATTGGCTTACAGTAAAGCTACAAACGATGCTAACAACTTGGATCTGTTTTGTTAATTTGCCCTATGGGTATGTGCATCTTGATATAAGTGCTGTATATTTTAGTTGAGTCTTAAAATTTTTGGAACCGAAAGAAAAACTATGATGTTATGCCTTTTTCTTTTATTTGTTCAAACTAAATTACAGAAGCATTAAACTCATAATAATAAAAGGAATAAAAATTTGGGTATTTAATCATTCGAAATTTAAATACATCAAAAGTTCTTAGAAATATTTAAAGACCTAAATAGCATTTTTTTTATCAAACCAATTCTTAGCGGAAGTCTTTATTCCATATCTATTATGATCGTCAAATTAGTTCTTTGGACGATATGAGATCACTTCAATTCAAATTCTTCCAACATCATAAATGAATCTTATATATAGAACACAATAAATTATAACGAGTACAAAACTTGCTATTTATGTATATGACGTGTCATGATTTTTTAAAAATATCATAAACATATTTTTCTCATGCATAAGTAATGAGATTCACCGTATTCAGATAGTCCGATAACCGTATTTACTGCCAACATATCCAGGGATCTCTTGGGTCACATCCCGAAGATTCACCGATGATGTTTGACTCGAACAAAATTAATCTGAGATTAATTATGAGAGAGAAAATTAGTCTGGGATTAATTACGGCAATAAATTAATCTGGGATTAATTGAAAGAGAAAGAATTAATCTAGGATTAATTGCGTTGAGAATTTATCTGGGAATAAATTCGTCAAAGAGAGAGAACGCAATTAATTTGGAATTAATCGGTAAAGTAAATTTAATAGTTAAACTAGATTTTACTATTTAATTTATTTAATTGGGCTAAAATAATATATTAGATATATTAATTGAAATTAGATTTCAATGCGGAATTAAAGTTGGATTTTAATTCAAGCGAACGAATTAATTTAGGATTAATTCGCGAGCGACTTCCGTAATAAATTTTCTAGGCATTATTATTTAATTAAATTAGATTTAATTATGTCGCGACGGAAAATTCGTTTAATCGGATTAAGCAAACCCGAGCCCGAAGTGTGTGGAGCAAGCCACTTGAATTTTGAATTAAAGTGGGTCCCACCAACATACATCACATGTCTATCAAGTGTCAACTTGAGTGATGGAAGTGGTTGGAGGCATTAAAATGCAATTTTCCCTCCAACACTTTGCTTTTGCTTTTGGTAAAAGCATATACACCTTTTTGAAAAGTGTAATTGGTATTTTTGTTTTAGAAACAAAAAAAAAACTCTTCTCTCTCTATTTTCTCTACCTTAGCCGAATGGCCTTGTTTCTTCTTGGCCGATTGGCCTTGTTGCTCTTGGATGATTGGCCCTTGCCTTGGACGATTGGTCTTTTGCCTTGGACGATTGGATCTCCTTTTGGCCGAATGGTCATGGTTTTTGGCTGAATGGCCTTGAGCTAGGACGAATGAACTTGTCTCACTAAGACCGAATGGAACCCTCTCTCCCAAACTGAATATTGCTTCTCTTGGAGGGCGATTTTTGAGTTTATTTTGCTCTAGCTAGCACTCAAAGGAGTCAAGTGAAGGTGATAGGGTTACTCACCCGAGAGGTTGGAACTCGATTTCAAACTACGAAGCTTCTAACACATTCAAAAAAGAAGGAAAAGTTTTGAACTCAATCCGATCAATGTGAGTATTCCGCAACTCTCTTTTGATTTATTCACACACAAATCACAGCTTAGAAATCTTGGCATGTTCTAGGAACACTAACATCAAACATATGAATATACCTTTTGTTACCAAATTCAAATGTCATACCTTTAATTATCCTCATAGCTTTTCCTTTATCGATCAAACATATTCATTTAGAATCTCTATCTAGGAACATTTGATATAATATCTTTTCCAAATGAACATATCCAACCTTACGTACCATAACATCATATGCATATACGAATACATACTCATATACTTATACATTTTCATATTCATTCACATACACAATTCATATCGTTACAGATTCATACCTTTACATACATTCATACACACACATACATTAAACTTATCAAACATTTCACTTCAAACACATCAATTCATACATACAGTCATTAATATCATTAAACCTCTTATGTCATATCATGATAATAACAAAAGCCATACCTGCGATGGTCGTTTTGCTTAACTACACATAACCTTAAACTCATTTTCAAACTACTTCTTAACTACTTCTATTTACCTAACATATCAATCATCTATGCACAAATGTATATGTATATTCAAAACATAAAAGTACTCATTAAGCTCTAATAATATGAGTTACTTACCTGGCTTCGCGAGCACCTCAGGTTTTAGTCACATCGAGATTTTAAGGCCATATACGGACTCCAAATGATCCCACGAATGCACTGAAATTGATGGAATTCTGATCGGAGATACTGTTCATCATGGGTCACTATTCATCTGAATCTTCTTTCCTCATTTCACGTGTAACCGTGCACGGAATGGAAAATCCGTCACCGCCAACTTTTAGTATTCTCTGAGATATTTGATTTGGTGGGTGGCTCAAGTCGTGAAACGAAGCGAGGAGCTTGGATCGAAAAGTTGAAGCTCGCTCGACTCTTCTCCTTTTCTCACAGTTGTCGATATTTTCTGCATCATCACCAGCCACCGTTGGAAGCAGGGTGGCCGGACCCCCTCTCCGATGCCGTCGCGATGACCGATCCTGGCCGACTGGCCGCCGACGTGACCTGGCAGCCGCTGAACCAAAAATGGAGATGGGGGTCGTTTTGAAGAGTTGACGGATTTATGAGCTTTTCGCAAATTCTGAAAACTAGGAGGTATTTATAGGAAAGTTTCAAAAAATTACAATCTGACCCCCCCGAAAATTATAGTTAGGTCATTATCATGGGGTTTTCTCGAATATTCAAGATTTTGAAGCCCTTCTGATGCATATTTCAAAAAATGTTCATTATGAAAGTTGTTCGCCCCGGAAAACCGAGTCTGATGGTTCATGAATCAGCTCAATCAGAGTTCATTTACAATATTTATAGCCGAAACAACAAACTTTTTCGCATATAACGATAAAATCAGAAATCGGTAACCGGTTTTCAGAATCACGCATTTTCCAAAGCGATGAACATCACTTAAAAATATTCCCAACTATTTTGCAACACATAAAGCCCAATTTTCGAATATCATCCCTTTCCAAATCTTTCACTTTAATTCGAAAACTTTCCCGTACAGTTCCGAAAAACCCGGGATATTACATCCAACCATAACATCATCCTTAACAATCAAATGCTTGACACATAATGTAAGTGTCAGCCAACATAAGGAATTTACGACCTTAGTAATTTCCAACTTAAATTAATACAACACTTGAAAAAAAGATAACAACAAAATCAAATGCTTAATTCATACCATGTCAACCCTAAACGCATCACAATCAAACAAATAATTAAAAAATTTAAACCCCCATCACAACTATCCTCAATCGGCCAAAACCCTCTTTATCATGGTCTTGAGTTTTCAACTAATTTCAAACCTAATCCATGTTGTTAGACAACCAAATACGTGAATACACATTCAACCATGCTCATTTATTTAAATCAAAACACACTCAAACTTGAAAGCCCAAAGATTTCGAAGATGAGATATAAAGCTTCAGGCCACCAATTTGAAATTTTACAGAGGAATAAGGCTAAAAGCTTACCTAGCATGGAGAATATTAAAGAAGTGTTAGGGTTGGTGCTCGGAGTGCCAATCCGGATCATATTTATGTCTGATTCATAAATACGAACAATTATATTTTCCATAATATTACTTAAATTAATGGTAGCACCCTTGTCTTTTATACACTTATTCGATCTAATCACGATTAGATATCTGATTACGATTAGATCGAAACTGAATCCGGTTTAGTGATATGTGTATATTAGACAAAGACCCTAGGATTTGCAGTATAGTGCGCAGTTACAACGTAGTTTGTAATTGACATTGGGAAGCGCACTATTAGTTACATATCCTTAAATAAAGTTCCTGGTCAAGATTTACTAACACGGGTTGGTTAGTAAAATCCGCTGAGACCAGTACATGTCGTATATCGTGACTTGGTCCGATGGTTTATCCCAGTGAACCATGAGTCTCGGGAGACTCGTATAGACATGTAGGTATTTATTTGATAAGACACTGAACGACTCATTGAAGGTTTCCTAATAGATGGTACACCAACGTCAATAGGAACCTTCTCGAGTTGAGCGAGCATAGTGGTCCTTCGACTTGAGATACCACAGTGGGATATATGAGTTATCCTCCACACTTTGATGACAGTCACGTCAACGATCTATTCATGATCAGACCTCCGCCTGTTCGTTGGGTGTGGACTGATGCTCATGATATCTAGTGCGTATCAAGATAGGATCTGTCAGTCCTGTGTACAGGGCATAGGCATCCTCACGTGTTTACGATCTAGTAAATCCATGGCCGTGGTATAACTTCGAAAATCAGTTTCGAGTGTTATTTAGAGATCGTAAATTGAAAGTCGACTGTATTATACCGAACAGATTTGACGTTCTCATCTATATCCCAGGTATAATACGGATGACCTGTGACGGAGGGATTATACGTATGCTATGACCTCGACTTGTATAGTTTAGCGAGATTATCCGTGGTCGTCATAATTCATGAGTGGGTGAATTATGGACACGAAATTGAATTTCGTGACGGATAAACCTAAATTTAGAGAGTCCCACAATATGAAGTGTACTCGTTGAGCACTTGGGCAACTCGATATGAATAATACAGATTATTCATAATACTTCACCGGATTAAGTGAGTTAATTTGGATCGTTTAATCGATTAAATGATAACACATGTTTTAAGGGATTTTGTCCGCTAATAATTATTGTGTATTTGTATTTGATACATAATACGATTAGATACACATTAATTATTTGTCAAATGAAATTTTGACAAATGTCACTTCTGTATGTAATTTATTTAATGTAAATAAAATACACTTGGATTAGTAATTAAATTATATATGTTTCATAATTGTTATGGAATACATGTTTAATTATTATAGGTTACACATGGCATTAAAATAAAGGATAAAGTGTTGAATTTTGAATTTTTACTACTTTGACTTTATTTTAATTTAATTGAATGATTTACATATGTGATCAAGGTTATCACACTTGTTTATTATTTATTGGTAACTAGTGATATGTGTTATTAATATGATTTTTGATCAAATAAATTATTTTTATAAGGACAAAATTGCCCTTATTGTGTCGGCAATACATAAATGAGATGAGGAAATTGTTTTCATCATCTTAATCAAGTCCATCACTGCCGAAAAAAATAGAAATCAGGCCCTAGGTTTTGCTTTGATGAAACCAGGGAGAGAAATGAAGGAAATCAAAGAAAATGGATTAGGAAATAAGGATCAAAGGTAAATCTTTCACACCCTAAGCCTAAGAAAATTTGTTTCTTGTTTCCTTGATATTCTAGAAATGTTCTAGGGTTCTTTTATTTCTATAATTGGGGCTTTTGTTTTGGATGGATGGAATTGGAAGCTATAGGCATGTGTGAGGTTGAATTGGTAGATATTAAAGTAATATTAAGCCAATTTGTTGAAATTATTGTTGGACAATAAGTTGCCATTCTAGAGTGTAAAAGCCACTCATTTTATACCTAGAATTGTTCTAGAGTGATTCATATATGTGGTGACTTGATTTGGTGTTAAGATTAATTGATTTAGTCTTGTAAAAATTGGATTTAAAGCATGTAAATGGACTGTTTTACTGCCCAGATCAGATCTGGAATATCTGACGATTTGTTGATGAAAATAATGTCTTATGAATGTTGTGGATGTATTTTGGGAGTTGGCAAAATTTCCGAAAAGTGTTTCCGACTTGAAATAAGCGAAAACAGCCAAAAACGGTGTTACCGGGTGGATTTTGAGCCAACCGGGTGACGGCTGTGAAAACAGTGATTCCGTCACTGTTTGGGCAGCCCGTGAACTGCCCCGACACTATTGGAGCTGACCTGGGCAGTTTCCATAATTGTCGGGTAGTCGGTTCGGTCAAAACGCGTTTTAGGCAATTTTGCGGAAAAACAGTTTTCGTAAAAGTTTCGCGAGTTTTCAACTTGTTTATGTTAATATTTGATATTAAATAAATAGGTTTAGGTGAAATATGAATAAATTATTCATATTAGATATTGATTAATTTATTCGGTATTTTGAAAAAGTTTTAAAATACGATATCGCCCGAACCCGCGCTTCCGCTGCGCCCCGACCCCAAAACCCCAACAAAAATGGTATCAGAGCGGGTCTGATGCTTCATCCATTACATTATTCATGCTTGATATTTGATATTTAATCCAATTTTATTGTTCGCACATGCTTGTAATCTAGATATGTTTCTTTACTTTTCGGTTTTACGTTAACGGAAAATGTAACGGAAATTTAATCGTTAAATTAACTTATATTTTCTAAGGTAGAACTGAATTGTTTAGAAAATGATTTAGATTAAAATTATGCATTAGATGTAGAGTATAGCTTCCGTAGGAAAATCCCCGCTTTTAAATATGGCTGTAAAGTAACGTGTATTGGATACATGTTTCTTGGTCCGCCTTGCCAGACGGATGCAAATGATTTCCTGATGCTATAGCTGTATCGTGCCAAAGCTGTGCAGTTATGGTTGATGGTAGTTCATTTGCGCCGGTAGAACTTATATGATAAGAGACAAATTCAAGTGAAAGTGGAAATCCTGAACGTGCCAAAGCTGTCAGGACTACATCGGTAGCTTGAGTTTGTCATTGGCAAGTGAAGCCTTGATACGCCTCCCTGTGAACGTGCCAAAGCTGTCACAGCGAGAAACGGTCAGGACCAAAACCAGGAGTCACTGGTGAGTGATTGACAAAGAGTTGTCTACCTAATGAATATACGTAGACGAGAACGTGCCAAAGCTGTGAGTCGAAATATATTTATGGGATCCTACTCTCACTATGGAATTCGATTTAATTATTGAATTCCCGTTGTCCGTTGGGGATTACGGTATTACGTAAAGTAGTGGGAGACACTGCTGAGTTTAAAATCCATAACTTAGGCAGTGCGTAATTTTATGGAAAATTCTGCTTCGTTTTCTTTTTATTCTATATTGTTCATAGAATTATACTTCTAATCCACTGCATGTCTATTACTGAATAGCTTTTCTGACTTAACTTATGGCTGCGTTACTCTAGAATAGGTTCTAGAAAGACAGTAGACTTAGATATTGTTAGATTAGTTGAAACCATCGGGAACTATTGTTCTGATTTTCTTTGAAAATCGAGATGGTTTGTGACTTAGTTTCTAAGTCACGATTAGATAATTAGATATCTGTGTTTGGATATGATAATCTAGTTAGAATTGTTTCTTATGTAGAAAAGAATTGACTTGAATAGTTCATGTCTCAAGATTCTTGACTGGCATAAGAAAATCCCTTTAGTATTTGTTTATCTTTAATGATGTTTCTTGGCTTTTAGTGACTTTTAGAAGTCACGTGTCCGACACAGTTTGCTAATCAATTATTTTGCAATCGTTGTGAATAATTGAACGCAAATTATAAAACTTAAGAAATGAGATGCGTATAGTTGTGTATAGAGAATTTTGATTCTCGCAATACGACAACTGTAGGTATTGGATACCGGATCTCCCGTCTAGTTAATTAAAATAATGTTTAATAATTGTTTTGATATTTGATATCAGAACTTGTGACTATTGGATAGTTACTTGTTTTGTATAAACAGTTGTTATATATTTTAAAGTAACTAGTAGTGTCATTAATGAAAGATAAACATGAAGAAAAATATTCGGTAAAATAAATAACTTAGAACTGTGCTTTATGAGATTTTATCATAAAAGCATTAGATGCTTGTTCCGTATGTTAAAGGATGGTCTGATATGAGATCACACCACATATCTTTATCCGTTTAATGAATATTGTATTCAAGTTGTGATTAAATCTCATTTAACCGATGATTGTCATTGGACCGCAGATTTATTAAACTAATGCTTTGGAAGTATGTAGTTTAATGAATTAGAAATTGTCTTGTATAGTTTTCTTTACTCGTAACTCAGTTAATGAATTGCCATGACTTAGTTATATGTTTCTAATAGAGATCATATTGAATGTCTTGAATTGTTCAAGAACTGTCATATGTTTCTAATGAAACTCGGATAGAATATTTTGAATAGTTCAAAGATATTTTATCTGTAGTGTCGAAAACTATATCTTTAAAAATTCATTGCACGTCTTTGAATTGTTCGAAGATGTTTGATTTGATCAAACACATGAATTTAAGGCAATTAGTTCTATAGTTATTTAATGAATGTGATTCTTATTCAGTATTAAACTTCCGCGATTCCATTTTGATGGAATTGGTCAGTGGGAGTTATTGAATCTTATATGATTTGATTCGTTAATATTGAGTGTTACCGAATTGGTTTTCAATGCCTTGGGGTTATTCTCCAGTAACACTAATTCATCTCTTTAATTTAGGTTCCATTCGTTTCTACAATTATATATATGATATATATAGGTAGAAAATTCGAATCTTGAAAAGTTTGAGATTTGAATCTTTCTTTTATATAATAGTTATATAATTGAAAATACTTGTGCCTCGGAGGTACAAGTGATAGGTTTATCATTTATTATATTTAATATAATATTGTATTCTATTTGATAGAATATCTTTTCTACGATCCCGAGTAATAAAATTGTTTTGTTACTTAGTGGTTGACATTGGATGTTGACGATTGTAGAAAGGACTTGACTTAGTGAAGTCAAATGTGAGAGTGATAAACTGTGATGGAACTACATAGTTAATAAGATGAAATGACCATTGGATAACTTCCGTATAAGTACAATAGGATGTCAGAATCATTTACCAAATATCTGATACTTAATGGTTCTGATGTTTTCTTATCGAAGAAAATTATCCTATTACTTATAGTGGGAGCGATATTTGATATCGATTCCGGAACTTACCATTGAACCATAGATCTAAGATTGTTCATGACTTACGATGATCAAGTTTTGAACTTGATTAGGCTTTCCTTATGAATAGTTCATAAAATGTGCAAATTGTTTACGCAGCGAAAGCAAAATGAGCTTGATAAAGGTTTAACCTTTATAGTATGACAATGAGAAAGTTATACCCATCAGTCTATTGTAGATTCTGAGAAAACTTGTCTCTTGTCGTACTGTTTGGATAATTAAGAATTTGTTGGTTAATGTTAATATAAATTGTATTTTGGCTAAAGAATGCAAAATGGCGTTCTTGAATGATTTATTCGAATGAGAGATCCGTTGTAATTTCTTTGTTTGAAGAATTCGTTCTGGAATGGCCATAGAGTTTGTATTCTGCTAAGATCACCGTTTGATATATTAGCTTATGGAGCCTATTGTAGACTCAGATGAGCTTTCCGGAAATTCGTGTTCTCTATTTTTGATATTAGTCAGATTGTCTGGTTTTATCGAAGTATAGAGAATACGTGTTTGTCAGTAGGGTCAGTGGGAGTGTACAAATTTCTTCTAGTATTATATATCTTAAGTCTTCTTTTCTCCGTGGAAGCAGTGAGATTAGTCTCTGATATATCTGATATAAAGTTTTATATATGATATAAAACTAAGAGACTTGTGAAAGACTCTCATTAATCACATATTAGATATGATCTAATAAAGGACACAATGAGACTATCTGTATGACAATTAGTATAACTATTTGACAGTTAACGTGTCTTTTATGTATATAGTATTCATCTTTCGTAAAGGATGATTCCTTTATCGAAAGAAAGATTGATTGAAATGTCTAGTCAATCTTATGCATCATAGGATGATGGCATGATGAATACCATATTATGTGCGATTATAGATATCAATTTAATCGTAATTGTTACGAGTTATTTTGATTTGCTGTAGACCATATGATGGATCTTGAAACATGTTCTTTGCGATCTTTGAGATATTAAGAACAAGTTTCTCATACTTGGAGAAGTTAGTAAGCAACCATAAGGTGAGATTAGTTTTGTATCTAATTATGACATTAGATGGTCTATGTCATATAAAGTCAGGAAAGATGTAGTGGGAGTGTCACCGTTGATTTACTATACTAGTGGAATCAGTTGCAGCTTAAGAAGTATTGACTTACAAAGTTGCATAGTAACCTCATAGATTAGAAGTCTTCGTATTAGTGTAGTGCTTGCGGTTGTCTTATAGTATTTTGGATTTGATCTCTAAATACATAGATAACTCACTAGCTATAACACAATACTAATATAGCATCTGAGTCATATTGATATGGAATTTGATTCTACGAAATATGAATGATGCTGGCATAGAAATACGGTTGGGTTTCTTTGACAGACTCGTTTTTTAAAGCAGACTTACTTCTTCTTGCCTACCTCTTGAGTGCTGGTGAGCTCTTGAGGGCCATGAGTATGTGATACACATTGAGATGTGTATAGGATACCATGGATTGGCACTAGAGCAAGTGGGAGAAATTGTTAGGGTTGGTGCTCGGAGTGCCAATCCGGATCATATTTATGTCCGATTCATAAATACGAACAATTATATTTTCCATAATATTACTTAAATTAATGGTAGCACCCTTGTCTTTTATACACTTATTCGATCTAATCACGATTAGATATCTGATTACGATTAGATCGAAACTGAATCCAGTTAGTGATATGTGTATATTAGACAAAGACCCTAGGATTTGCAGTATAGTGCGCAGTTACAACGTAGTTTGTAATTGACATTGGGAAGCGCACTATTAGTTACATATCCTTAAATAAAGTTCCTGGTCAAGATTTACTAACACGGGTTGGTTAGTAAAATCCGCTGAGACCAGTACATGTCGTATATCGTGACTTGGTCCGATGGTTTATCCCAGTGAACCATGAGTCTCGGGAGACTCGTATAGACATGTAGGTATTTATTTGATAAGACACTGAACGACTCATTGAAGGTTTCCTAATAGATGGTACACCAACGTCAATAGGAACCTTCTCGAGTTGAGCGAGCATAGTGGTCCTTCGACTTGAGATACCACAGTGGGATATATGAGTTATCCTCCACACTTTGATGGCAGTCACGTCAACGATCTATTCATGATCAGACCTCCGCCTGTTCGTTGGGTGTGGACTGATGCTCATGATATCTAGTGCGTATCAAGATAGGATCTGTCAGTCCTGTGTACAGGGCATAGGCATCCTCACGTGTTTACGATCTAGTAAATCCATGGCCGTGGTATAACTTCGAAAATCAGTTTCGAGTGTTATTTAGAGATCGTAAATTGAAAGTCGACTGTATTATACCGAACAGATTTGACGTTCTCATCTATATCCCAGGTATAATACGGATGGCCTGTGACGGAGGGATTATACGTATGCTATGACCTCGACCTTGTATAGTTTAGCGAGATTATCCGTGGTCGTCATAATTCATGAGTGGGTGAATTATGGACACGAAATTGAATTTCGTGACGGATAAACCTAAATTTAGAGAGTCCCACAATATGAAGTGTACTCGTTGAGCACTTGGGCAACTCGATATGAATAATACAGATTATTCATAATACTTCACCGGATTAAGTGAGTTAATTGGATCGTTTAATCGGTTAAATGATAACACATGTTTAAGGGATTTTGTCCGCTAATAATTATTGTGTATTTGTATTTGATACATAATACGATTAGATACACATTAATTATTTGTCAAATGAAATTTTGACAAATGTCACTTATGTATTTTATTTAATGTAAATAAAATACACTTGGATTAGTAATTAAATTATATATGTTTCATAATTGTTATGGAATACATGTTTAATTACTATAGGTTACACATGGCATTAAAATAAAGGATAAAGTGTTGAATTTTGAATTTGTACTACTTTGACTTTATTTTAATTTAATTGAATGATTTACATATGTGATCAAGGTTATCACACTTGTTTATTATTTATTGGTAACTAGTGATATTTGTTATTAATATGATTTTTGATCAAATAAATTATTTTTATAAGGACAAAATTGCCCTTATTGTGTCGGCAATACATAAATGAGATGAGGAAATTGTTTTCATCATCTTAATCAAGTCCATCACTGCCGAAAAAATAGAAATCAGGCCCTAGGTTTTGCTTTGATGAAACCAGGGGAGAAATGAAGGAAATCAAAGAAAATGGATTAGGAAATAAGGATCAAAGGTAAATCTTTCACACCCTAAGCCTAAGAAATTTGTTTCTTGTTTCCTTGATATTCTAGAAATGTTCTAGGGTTCTTTTATTTCTATAATTGGGGCTTTTGTTTTGGATGGATGGAATTGGAAGCTATAGGCATGTGTGAGGTTGAATTGGTAGATATTAAAGTAATATTAAGCCAATTTGTTGAAATTATTGTTGGACAATAAGTTTCCATTCTAGAGTGTAAAAGCCACTCATTTTATACCTAGAATTGTTCTAGAGTGATTCATATATGTGGTGACTTGATTTGGTGTTAAGATTAATTGATTTAGTCTTGTAAAAATTGGATTTAAAGCATGTAAATGGACTGTTTTACTGCCCAGATCAGATCTGGAATATCTGACGATTTGTTGATGAAAATAATGTTTTATGAATGTTGTGGACGTATTTTGGGAGTTGGCAAAATTTCCGAAAAGTGTTTCCGACTTGAAATAAGCGAAAACAGCCAAAAACGGTGTTACCGGGTGGATTTTGAGCCAACCGGGTGACGGCTGTGAAAACAGTGATTCCGTCACTGTTTGGGCAGCCCGTGAACTGCCCCGACACTATTGGAGCTGACCTGGGCAGTTTCCATAATTGTCGGGTAGTCGGTTCGGTCAAAAACGCGTTTTAGGCAATTTTGCGGAAAAACAGTTTTCGTAAAAGTTTCGCGAGTTTTCAACTTGTTTATGTTAATATTTGATATTAAATAAATAGGTTTAGGTGAAATATGAATAAATTATTCATATTAGATATTGATTAATTTATTCGGTATTTTGAAAAAGTTTTAAAATACGATATCGCCCGAACCCGCGCTTCCGCTGCGCCCTGACCCAAAACCCCAACAAGAAGCACCAAAACCCACCCTCATGTGTTGTGATTTGTGAAGAATGAATCCTTGAGTATGAAGAGTAGTAGAAACGAGAAAAAGGGGCTGTTATTATTATTATTATTATTATTAATTTTTTTTTTTTTTGGCTCCCTTCAGTTCAAGAGGAGAACATTAGGGAAGATTCATGAGACCAAAAACGTGGGCCACTTATTTAGATTTTTATCAATAAAATATTAATAACTAAAAATGTTAAAAATGACACATGTTAAAAATGTTGAGCAAAATTCGTAGCTGAGCAGTACACACCTTCGGTAATTCATATTTTGACTTATTTCTGTTCTGAATTTGGGGAAAATGATCAATACTAAAGTTATAGGTCTTGGTCTAAGCTTTCCGATGATATAACGTTCATTAAAATCGGACATCGTATGAAAAGGAAACGACTAAAATACCAAAGACTATCTGGATCACGTTAAAATTTAAATGCACAAAGAAGCTGAAAGATTTTCATTTCATGTTTTTAAAAATAATTTATATAAGTAATAACATGCTAATGATGCACGTTTAAATGCTTAATTAAGCCACGAAACACAAAAATAAATTTCGTTATTGTACGATGAAAATTGGGCTGTTACATTCTCCCTTCGTTAAAAAAATTTCGTCCTTGAAGTTTCACCATCTTTATGTCTAACTTTTTAGAATCGAACACACATACATTACAATATTATCCGTAATTGGAAACCCTCTAACTTTATACATTCTCAAAGGCCACGTATTTCATAAATCATTACAACTCATGATTTCTCAAAACAAAACACATCGAATCAAATATTTCATGCCAGAATCATATCAAACTTGTCATTTTAATCCATATTCATTCATAGGAACTTGCTCAACCATTTCAGATTCGTCCATCAACAAAAACAAAGTCGAACACGAATTCTATATAGCCAATCACATACATCATTAGAAAAAAAGAACATAACACATGTTCTTTACACGCAATCAAATAGAGTATCAAAAACAAAAACATAATACGGATTCCATACTATCTATTCTCATTCCATCACATCATGTCATTCTATATCATATATATAAACGACATCAATATCAAAGTCTACATATGTACATATCCAATCGCACATACATCATCGTATGGCTAACAATACATCACATATAACCGTCACAATACCCAAAAGATCTGTTGCTAACCATAAACTTACATATGGACTATTGTAACAAACATAATGTTGGACAATTATGACTCATAGCGTCACTATTTGTAAAAGACATTGTGGTTTTTGTACAAATTAACTATGTGACAATGGAAATTATATTTTATCATTATGTAATTAGATTACTTGTATATGTAAATGATAAAAGTCCTTATGATTAGTTCCAAATTATAAGATATGAGACAATATCAATCCACAAAGGTTTAATCATTAAATATCCCTAGTCGTAGTATTATCGAGACTGGACATCGATAATACAGAATAGACTAGTATTGCACTTGTGCGTGTTATGGAAACGTAACAACATAGTTCTCATATATTTAAGTATTGTATACTTATGCAAGT
The DNA here is from genome assembly GCA_019454045.1 of Zanthoxylum bungeanum. Classification (NCBI taxonomy): domain Eukaryota; kingdom Viridiplantae; phylum Streptophyta; class Magnoliopsida; order Sapindales; family Rutaceae; genus Zanthoxylum; species Zanthoxylum bungeanum. The sequence continues at coordinate 9,650 of SKCR01026825.1, read as the reverse complement.
GTGATAGGAGGTTGTGTTTACCGATGGTACGGAAACAGTTTCTTTCTGGATAGACCCCGCAGAATCCCATTTGTAGTATAACTATGTGTCTATGAGAATCCGCTTCAGAGTTGGTGTATTTGGTCTTAACCCGAGACTTGCATCGCTAATACTTGCGACAATCAATACGCTTTGGTTTTGGTCGTCCGGGACTTTAACAGGTTCTGTGTACGCCTCTTCTGGGTTTATTGAGAATCGTAGTGTATTGGATGTGATGTCGAGACGGAAGTATCACTTCAGTCATATGGAGATGATGATCACGCATGTATACAGAACCGGTTCTCTATTATGTTGCAACTATCGGGATAATATGACAAGGTCATGATTATCCGATTATAGAGACTAGTTGCTTGTGATCCGATATATACTTCGTACGAGGTAGACACTATTCCAGCCACAGGCCTTGCATGTGACATCAGATACTAGATGGAAATACGCAATACTACGTAAACTACGCCTGTTATAGATTATATATTCCTTAAAGAATATTTCTGGAGAATTGGGTAGGCACGGTGCTTTGCTAGAAGCCAACCATGTCTCATAAATCGGTAAGAACGTGGTACGAGGTACGCACATGTTCGGATAGTCCGATGGCCGGATTTACTGCCAACATATCCAGGGATCTCATGGGTCGCTTCCCGAAGATTCACCGATGAAGTATGTGTTGGGTTTTCTAGGTCAAACCAATATCAAATTAATCAAGAAATCATGTGAATACAACAAAGTAAGAATGCGGAAAATACTCACTTTGATCGGTTTTGGATGTAGGAGATAACAAAAATTCCAAGCCTTTGTGTTGTGCTCCAAGCTCCCCTTTGATGTATGTAAAGCTTCCAAGCATCTCCTTGAATTCCAAACTCATGGATGTGTTTCCCTAAAACCTTTGTAAGACTCATTTAATGTGCTAGTATTCATGATTTTGAAGCAAAATCTAGAAGAAGTGAAGCCTAGCTTCACGCCAAAGAGAGGTAAAAAGAAGGCTAAGGTTTCTGCATTGATGAAGAAAGAAAGAGAGAGATGAGTGTTGTGTATTCAAATTGTGTAATTGATTTCTAAAATCAATAATACCATATACCAAACTTAAAAAATCGATATATGTCACTTTCACATCAATTTGAATGATGCTTGTGTAAGAACAAGCAACCATCAAAATCCCATCTACTTCTATCAACCAAAAGTTGATAAAGTTGACTAGGTGATGTGACAAGTATGGGCCCCACTTTAATTCAAAATTCGAGTGGGCCCGCAAACACATCCCGGGCTCGGGTTCGCTAATTCTGAATTAACGAATTTTCCGTTGCGACGTAATTAAATCAAATTTAACTAAATAATTATACCTAGCAAAATTACTATTCACGTCGCTAGCGAATTAATTCTAAATTAATTCGTTCGCCCGAATTAAAATCTAATTTTAATTCCGCATCGAAATATAATTTCGTTTAATATATCGTATATATTATTTTATCGATTAATTCCAAATTAATCGTTCTCTCTCTTCAAATAGTATTTTATCACAGATAAAATATCTCCGTAATTATTCGTAGATTAATTCTCTCTTTTCTAATTAATCCCAGATTAATTATGTTCGAGTCATACATCATCGGTGAATCTTCGGGAAGTGACCTATGAGATCCCTGGATATGTTGGCAGTAAATACGGTCGTCGAAATATCCAAATACGTGCGTACCCGGTACCACGTTCTTACCGATTTACAAGACATGGTTTGTTTCTAGCAAAGCACCATGCCTACCCAATTCTCTAGAAATATTGTTTTAAGGAATATGTAATCTTTGTCAGGCGTAGTATACGTAGTATTGCGTATTACGATCCAATATCTGATGTCACATGCTAGGCTTGGGGGTGGAATTGTGTCTGCCCCGTACGAAGCATATATCTGATCTCTGGTAACTAGTCTCTATAATCGGATAAACATGACCTAGTCCTATTATCCTGATGACTGCAGTAGATAAAAGTACTAGTTCCGTATCCTACGTGATCATCATATTCATATGAATGAAGTGATACTTCCATCTTGACATCACACCCAATACATTACGATTCTCAATATACCCAGAAGAGGCGTACACAGAACCTGTTAAAGCCTCGGACGACGAAAACCAAAGTATATTGATTGTCACAGGTATTAGTGATGCAAGTCTCAGGTTAAGACCAAATACACCTACCCTGATTCGGACTCCCATAGACACATAGTCATACTACCAATGGGATTTTGATGGGTCTATCCAGAGCGAAGCTGGTTCCATACCATCGGTAAACACAACCTCCTATTACACTTGCATGAGTATCCAATACCCAAATATATGAGAACTATGCCGTTATGCACCCATAACACGCACAAGTGCAATACTAGTCTATTCCACATTATCGATGTCCAATCTCGATAATACTACGACTAATGATGTTTTAATGATTAAACCTTAGTGGATTAATACCGTCTCATATCTTATTAATCTGGAACTAATCATATGGACCTTTATCATTAAATATCTTGGTAATCCAATTAAAAATGATAAAAGAGCAATTTCATTTGTCACATAGTTAATTTGTACAACAACACCATGTTCTGTATAAATAGTGATGTTATTGGTCATAATTGTCCAACAATCTACCACTTGGCCTATAGCCAATCACACAAGTGTCATACACTTGAACTATATACGGGTCGCTGAAACTTCTGCTGAGAAACAACTTTCGTTAGCGGATTTGCAAGGTTATCATCTGATGTAATTTATTCGATCATCACATCGCCACGATGTATGATCCGACGAATCAGATGAAATAATTGAAGTATATTCTTGGATCGTTGATGAGACCATTAATTCTTTAACCTGTTCTGTAGCCTAGCTCAACTACTAACAGAACTATTCCTAATCTAATTAGGAATTTTACAGATCCAAAATTGCTTCTTTTGCTGCCTCAGCTGCAGTAATATTCCGCTTTTATTGTTTATTCGGTAACAGTATCTTGCTTGGAAGATTTCCAGTTCACTGTTCCGTTATTCAAACTATATAGTACCCTTATTACGACTTACAGTCGTTATTGTCGGTTTGGAAACTTGCAGCTGTGAACCCAGTCACTTCAAGTTTTCATTCTCCATAGCTTAAGAAAGCATCCTTAGTTCATCTAAGATACTTCAAGATGTTCTTAACATCAATCCAGTGACTATCATTTGGATTGGCCTGATTGTGACTCCATATGCTCAAAGTATATGAGACACTAGGTCAAGTAAATATTTTTCAATGTACGAGTTCTCGGAGAGTGCCAACAACTTTTAGATTTATCCCAAAAGATCATTATTCCTAGAATAAAGGTTGCCTCTCCCAAGTAGTCTATGGAGAATTTTCATGAAAGCCAAGCTTTCACCGATTGTATTATGGGAATGTCATTTCCAAGAAATGATATATCATAATTATATAGGACAATTATTGTCAGTACGCTCCCACTAACCATCTTATATACACAAGAATTATTTTCGTTTTGAATTAAATCATATACCATTATGACTACATCAAAACACTGGTTCCAAGAACGCAATGCTTGCTTCAATCCATAAATGGATCGAATTAACTTGCAAAACTTGTTTTCTTGTTTTGGTATGACAAAACCATCAGGATGTTTATAAACACCCTCCAAAAGGTTTATGTTGAAGGAAAGCTGTTTTGATGTTCAGCTGCCATATTTCATAAATGAAACATGCAGCATTAGCAAGCATTATCCAAATGGATTTAATCATGGCAACGAGTAAAAGGTTTCATCGTAATCGACACCATGTTGATGAAAATACCCTTTCGCCACAATCCTAACTTTGTACGTTTGTATGTTGCCATCCATGTATGTCTTCCTTGAAGGCTTATATAGTATCAATAGGCACAATGCCTTCCGGTACATCCACCAGTGTCTAAACTTGGTTGGTATACATGGAATCCATTTCGGACTTCATGGCACTTTTCCATAATAGGGAGTCGATACCTTGTATCACTTCCTCATACGTAGTCGGTTCGTATTCCTCAATAAGATTGACATCTTCATGAGGTGAGATCAGAAACCCATACCTCCCAGGTTATTTTCTGACTCTCTCCGACTTACGCGGTTCTTGTGTATTCGAAGATTATTGGTACAGTTTCATCCCTGATGAACTGCTTGTGTTCCGTTAAGGAATCGATGCCTGGAATAGTATTACTCCGATTTTCATCGAGTTTTACTTTCCTCCCACTTACCACTGCATATAGGAATTCATTTTAGGAAAATTGTATGGAGAACAATAATTAAATTGTTCTCTTGTGAGTTGTATAATTACTATACTTTGGTTTCCCTAGGATAACCCACAAATTAGGCACTTATCCGATTTGGGTTATAGTTTGGTATCATCCAAACATGTGCCCAGCATTCCCAAATCTTTAGGAATGAGAAAACCCGATTTCTTTCATGTTCATATATATTATGAAAATTGTCTAACAGATTTTTATGGAACCTTATTCAAAATATTGGGTTTCTACGTTAGCCCCAAGATTGATTTCAAGCAAAGAAACATATGTGAATACAACAAGAAGTATGGCGGAATCATACTTACATTGATCGGTTATGCGATGCGAGGAACGACAAAAAATCTTTAAGCTTTGTGTCCAAGAAGCTTTCGGAAATGCTCACTTTTTGTGCTCCATTTTCTGTCCTTCAAGCTCCAAGCTTGGTGTGCATTCTATGCCCACATATGGGTTTCCCTATCACATTCGCAAGACTCCGAATGTGTGCTAGCACCTTGGAAATTTTGCCACAAAATTCCCTAAGCTTATCCTTCATCTCACGGCATTTGCAGTAATTTTGGGAGAAGAAATGGCCCAAGGCCGAATGCAAAGAGATGAGAGAATGAGAGAATATGTGTTGTGTTAGTTGGTTTATGTATCTAATACACTTAATTGATTTTCCAAAAATAGTACATGCATTAAAGCTATCCAACCACCACCATCAATCAAAAGTGATAAGTTGTCACATCACTCAAAGTGACTAGACATCACATCACTCAAAGTGACAGTGAGTTGATTGACGCTTGATGTGACTTGTGGGCCGCACTTGAATTCGCAATACGAGTGCGCCAGCAAACACTCCTGGGCTCGGGTTTGCTAATTCCAAATTAACAAATTTTCTACTGCGACGTAATTAAATAATTATGCCTAGCAAAATTACTATTCATGTCGCTAGCGAATTAATTCTAAATTAACTCGTTTAAAATCTATTTTAATTTTGCGTCGAAATCCAATTTCGTTTAATATATCGATATATTAATGTATCGATTAATTCCAAATTAATCTTTTTCTTTCTTTAAATAATATTTTATCCCAGATAAAATATCTCCGTAATTAATCACAGATTAATTTTCCCTCTCATAAATTAATCCAATCCCAGATTAATAAAGTGCGAGTCATACGTCATCAGTGAATCTTCGGGAAGCGACCCATGAGATCCCCGGATTTGTTGGCAGTAAATCCGGTCGTCGGACTATCCGAACACGTACGTACCTAGTACTACGTTTTTACCAATTTACAAGACATGGTGGGCTTCTAGCAAAGCACCGTGCCTACCCAATTCTCCAGAAATATTCTTAAGGAATATGTGATCTATATCAGGCGTAGTATACGTAGTATTGCGTATTACGATCCAGCATCGGATGTCACGTGCAAGACCTGGGGCTATAATTGTGTCTGCCTCGTACGAAGCACATATCAGATCTTTGGTAACTAGTCTCTATAATCGGATAATCATGACCTAGTCATATTATCCCGATGACTGCAGTACAAAAGAGAACCAACTCCGTATCCTACGTGATCATCATCTCCACTATGACTGGAGTGATACTTCCGTCTTGACATCACACCCAATACACTATGATTCTCAATATACCCAGAAGAGGCGTACAAAGAACCTCTTAAAGCTCTGGACGATCAAAACCAAAGTATATTGATTGTCGCAAGTATTAGCGGTGCAAGTCTCAGGTTAAGACCAAATACACCTACCCTGATTCGGACTTTAATAGACACATATTCATACTACCAATGGAATTCCGAGGGGTCTATCCAGAGCGAAGCTGTTTCCGTACCATCGATAAACACAACCTCCTATTACACTTACATGATTATCCTATACCTTAATATATGAGAACTATGCAGTTATGCCCTCACAACGCGCACAAGTGTAATAATAGTCTATTCCGCATTATCGATGTCCAATCTCGATAATATTACGACTAGGGATATTTAATGATTAAACCTTCATGGATTGATACTGTCTCATATCATCTCAATCCAGAACTAATCATAAGGACCTTTTATCATTTATACATCTTGGTAATCTAATTATAAATGATAAAAGAGCAATTTCCTTGTCACATAGTTAATTTGTACAACAACACCATGATCTGTACAAATAGTGATGCTATGGGTCATAATTGTCCAACAATCTCCCACTTGGCCTATTGCCAATCACTCAAGTGTCCTACACCCGAACTATGTACGGTTCGCTCAAACTTCTGCTGAGAAAATGCTTTCGTCAGCGGATTTGCAAGATTATCATCTGATGCGATTTATACGATCATCACATCGCCATGATGTATTATCTGAACGAATCAGATGAATATTGAAGTATATATCTGGATTGTTGATGAGACCATTAATTCTTTAGCCTGTGCTGTAGCTTAGCTCAGCTGCTAACAGAACTACATCTAATCTAATTAGATTATTATCGACCCAAATGGCTTTTATTGTTGCCTCAGCTGCAGCAATAACCCGCTTTTGTTGTTTATTCGGTAACAGTATCTTCCTTGGAAGATTTCCAGCTCACTATTCCGTTATTCGAACTGTATAGTACCGTTATTGCGACTTATAGTCGTCATTATCGGTTTGAAAACTTGCAGCAGTGAAATCAGTCACTTCAAGTTCTCCTTCTCCATAGTTTAAGACAACATCCTTAATTCATCTAAGATACTAAAGGATGTTCTTATCATCAATCCAGTGACTATCACATGGATTGGCCTGATTGTGACTCCATATGCTCAAAGCATATGAGACACCGGGTTGCGTACATTTATTTCAATGTACGAGTTATCGGAGAGTTTCAACAACTTTTAGATCTATCCCAGTAGATCTTTATTCCTAGAATAAAGGTTGTCTCTCACAAGAATTCTACGGAGAATTTTCATGAAAGCCAAGCTTTCACCGATTTTATTAGGGAATGTCAATTCCAAGAAGATATATCATTATTTTATAGGACAGTCACCGTCAGTGCGCTCCCACTAACCTCCTTATATACACAAGAATTATTTCTATTTTGAATTAAATCATATACCATTATGATTACATCAAAACGATAATTCCAAAAACGCTATGCTTGCTTCAATCCATAAATGGATCGAATTACTTGCAAACCTTGTTTGCTTGTTTTGGTACGAAAAAACCGTCAGAATGTTGTAAACATCCTCCAAAAGGTTTCCGTTTAACGAAAGCGATTTTGACGTTCAGCTGTCATATTTCATAAATGAAACATGCATCATCAGCAAGCATTATCCGAATGGATTTACCGTGGCAACAAGTAAAATGTTTCATCGTAATCGACACAATGTTGATAACGATACCTTTTCGCTACAAGCCTAGCTTAGTTAGTTGGTATGTTGCCATCCATGTATGTCTTCCTTGAAGACTTATATAGTACCAATAGACACAATGCCTTCTGGTACATTAACTAGTGTCCAAACATAGTTTGTATACATGGAATCCATTTCAGATATCATGGCACTTTGCGATAATAGGGAGTAGATACCTTGTATCACTTCCTCATACGTAGTTAGTTCGTATTCCTCAATAAGATTGACATCTTTATGAGGTGAGATCAGAAACCATACCCTAAGTTGTTTTCTGACTCTCTCCGACTTACGTGGTTCTAGTGTATTCGAAGATTATTGGTATAGTTTCATCCCTGATGAACTATTTGTGTTCCATTAAGGAATCGGTGCCTGGAATAGTATCACTCTGATTTTCATCGAGTTTTACTTTCATCCCACTTACCACTGCATATAGGTATTCCTCTTAGGAAAACCGTATGGCGAGCAACAATTAAATTATTCTCTTGTGAGTTATATAAGTACTATACTTTGGATTCCCTAAGATAACCTACAATTAGGCACTTATCCGATTTGGGTTCTAGTTTGGTATCATCCAAACTTATGCCTAGCAATCCCAAATCTTCAGGAATGAGAAACCCGATTTCTTTCCTGTTCATATCTAATATGAAGTCTGTCAAACAAATTTTTATGGAACCTTATTCAAAATAAATCTTGCACGGTTTTAATGCTTATCCCTTGAAGGAAATGGTAGCTCAGAGCGACTCATGATTAACCTTATCATGTCCAACAGAATTCGGTTTCTCCATTTGGACACACCGTCAGATTGACGTGTTCCGGGAGGAGTCCTCATTGAAAGAATACTATACTCTTTCAAGTAATCAAGAAACTTATTGTTTAAGTATATTCATCATGTTCCAATCGTGATGGTGTTGATTTCTATAATATGTCCCAAGGAAAGATTAAGCATTCATGAAATACTATAAATGAATATATATAAAAGACTTGAAGCATGGCGGAATCATACTTACAAAGCTATGTGATGAAGAAGATGATCAAATGGTGGAAGCTCCAAGTGTTGGAAGATTCGGCCAAGAGGAGGAAGAAGACTTGAAGCTCCAAGCTTTTGTATTCCAAGCTCTTTGATGGTTTCCCTATCACCTCTTTTGATCCCTTGCTTGTGCTAGCAAAAATGGAGAATAGAAGATCAAATCTTCCTTTGTCCTTCCATGGAGTTCACGGCAATGTGAAGAAATTTTAGAGAGAAAGAGTTTTGTGTAATTGATATCTTTGTTATACCAAAAAAAATCAATTTATATTTATGCCATAATTTTATTAAATTAATAATAAATCTATGACACAAACCATGCAATGGCTTAGTGTGTCAAACACTCAAACTCCATGCAAAACATTTGAGTGTAATGCACACTATCACCATGCAATGCCTTATCAATTAAATAATGCATATAATGACAAGTGTCATGTGGGCCCCACACGTTTCCCAATGAAGTGGGCCCACGTCCACTCACGCGTTCGGGTTCGATATTTCCGAAATACCGAGCTTACGTCGCGACGTTAATTAAACCGAATTTAAATAAATAATTGCGCCTGGCGAAATTATTATTTACGTCGCTAACGAATTAATTCTAAATTAACTCGTATGCCCGAATTAAAATCTAATTTTAATTTCACGTCGAATCGAATTTCGATTATTATATCGAATACAATAATTTTATCGATTAATTCCAAATTAATCGTTCTCTCTCTAAATTAGGCACTTTATCCAAGATAAAGTTTCTCCGCAATTAATCCAAGATTAATTAAGTCCGAATCAAATATCATAGGTGAATCTTCAGGAAGCGACCCAAGAGATCTCCGGATATTTTGGCAGTAAATACGGTCGTCGGATAATCCGAACACGTACGTACCTCGTACTACGTCTTTACCGATTTACAAGATAAGGTTGGCTTCTAGCAAAGCGCCA
>SKCR01026824.1:0-101974 GCA_019454045.1 Zanthoxylum bungeanum | reverse complement strand
AATAGGAGGCCAATACAACAATTCAAGCCCAAATCTAATTTAAGCCTAAATAATTAAATTACACTAATCCAATTACGCAATTAATTACCTAAAGTGCATTACATGATTAATCAACTAAATCAATATTTTTAAAACACCAAATTAGTCTTATTAATCATATTCAATCATTATCACATGTCAAACATACATAATGAAAAATCAACCCATAAACATGCTTCTAAGTCTCGCCCAAGGAAGGTTATTTTGTCCGATTTGAATTCAATCTGATTAATTACACAATCGACAACGTATTAACTTCCCGAATGATTTCATACACATCCAATGTTCATAAAATCAAAATTTACCAAGACATTTAGGGCATAATCCATTCGGCCAAGGTGATCAATTGGGATTTTATGTTCAATTCAAAATCCAATCCAATTAGTTTTAAATTAACATATCCTAATTGATTCAACTCATCAAATGAATCAAAAAAAATATTCCAAGAATTCCAAAATTATCATCATATTCGGCCAACATGATATTTTGGGGAAAATTATTCCAAATCAATTTTCTAACAAATTAGTCCAACCAATATGAATTTAAACATGTTATAAGCATACTCAAACATCAATTCATTCAAATCATGCTCAAAACAAGTTTACCCAAATTTTAAGCCCTACATTTTCATGCTTGCAACATTAGCTCTTGATGCCATTGTTGGTTTTATTCTAAGGTCCCAAGATCAAATCAAGACATGAAATAATGTGTGAATACATCAACGGAGAGCCGGGAATACTCACATTGATCGGTTATGTCGATTTGAAGACGAATCAAGGCCAAAAACGTATTGCCCTTCACGCCAACTGCAACAGTCCACTGTCCCTGCAAAACAGAATTCAGGTCTCAAAACGAAGCTCCAACTCCGTCGGATGAGTCCCGCCTCATGGGTGAACCTCCCTACCACCTTCGCAAACTTGTAAGTGTGCTAGCACTTGAATTTTCACCATGAAAACCCACTCTAGCTTCCCTATTGCTCACGCCATTTCTGGTTCCAAACCAGTGAAGAATTTCTTCATTTGGGCGTGAGAGAAGAGAGAATTGAGAGAGAAGAAGTTTTTTTGTGTTAAGTTAAAATGATTTACCAAAAATCAATTTATATTTATGCCATAATATTTATTAAATTAATAATAAAATTATGACACAAAACATGCAATGGCTTAGAGTGTCAAACACTCAATTTCCATGCAATAACATTGAGTGCATTGTACACTATCTACATGCAATAACATTGAGTGCATTGGAATGACATGTGTCATGTGGGCCCCACACGTTTCCAAATGAAAGTGGGCCCATGTGCACTCACGCGTTCAGGTTCGATATTTCCGAAATACCGAGCTTACGTCGCGACGTTAATTCAATCGAATAATTGCGGCTAGCGAAATTATTATTTACGTCGCTAACGAATTAATTCTAAATTAACTCGTTTGCCCGAATTAAAATCTAATTTTAATTCCGCGTCGAAATCTAATTTCGTCTAATATATCGAATATATTAATACATCGATTAATTCAGAATTAATCGTTCTCTCTCTTTAGACGACATTTTTATCCCGGATAAACATCTCCGTTATTAATCCTAGATTAATTTTCTTCTCTCTTCTTTATAATCCCAGATTATTCAAGAGTGCGAGTTGTGCGTCATCGGTGGATTATCGGGAAGCGACCTATGAGATCCCTGGATAATCTGGCAGTAAATACGGTCGTCGGAGTATCCGAATCACGTACGTACCAGTACTATTCTAAAATCTAAACTACCGATTTACGAGACAAGGTCGACTCCTAGCAAAGCACCAAGTCTCCCAAGTTCTCCGGACATATTCATCAAAGAATATCTAGATCTGTATCAAGCGTAGTATACGATTGTATTGTGCATATCGGTCCAGTATCGGATAATCACGTGCTAGGGCTGGGGCTGGATAAGTGTCTGCCCCGTCCGAAACACATATCGGATGTCTGGTAAATAGTCTCTATAATCGAATATTCATGACCTGGTCATAATATCACGATTGGATGCGCATCACTTAAGAGCACTAATACCGTATCCTGCGTGACATCATCTCCATTATGACTGGAGTGATACTTCCGTCTCGACATCACATCCAATACACTATGACTCTCTTATAAACCCAGAAGAGGTGAACACAGAACCAGTTAAGATCCCCCAAACCACCAAAACCAAAGTTTACCGATTGTCGTAAGTATTAGCGATGTGAGTCTCAGGTTAAGACTATACACACCTACCTTGATTTCGGCCTCCCATAGACACCTAGTCATAATACCAATGGGATCCGAAGGGTCTATCCAGAGCGAAGCTGTTTCCCGTACCATCGGTGAAACACGACTCCTATCGCACTTGCACAAGTATCCAATACTTATATATATGAGAAATATGCCGTTGTGCCCTCACAACGCGCACAAGTGCAATACTAGCCTATTCCGCATTATCGATGTCCAGTCTCGATATATACTACGGCTATGGATATTAATGATTAATCCTTCGTGGACTGATACTGTCTCATATCATCTCATCCAGGAACTAATCATAGGGACCTCTCTTCATTTATATATCTAAGGTGATCTAATCACAAAATGACGAGAGTGCATTTCCTTGTTACATAGTTAATTTCCTACAGCAACACAATGATCTGTGCAAATAGTGACGCTATGGGTCATATTATCCAACAGATCTGGATTGATGTTAAGAACATCCTTAAGTATCTTAGAGGAACTAAGGATGCTTTCTTAATTTATGGAGATTGAGAACTTGAGGTGACTGGGATCACCGTTACAAGTTTCCAAAACAATAAAGACGACTATAAGTTGCAATAAGGGTACATATTTTGTTTGAACAACGGAACAGTGAGCTGGAGATCTTCCAAGCAAGATATTGTTGTCGATTCAACAACAAAAGCGGAATACATTGTTGCAGCGCTGAGGCAGCAAAAGAAGCATTTTGGATCTATAAAATTCCTAATTGGGTTAGGAGTAGTTCTGTTAGCAATTGAGCTGGGCTACAGCACAGGCTAAAGAAACACGGTCTCATCAATGATCCAAGTATGTACTTCGATGATTTCATATGATTCATAAGATCATACATTGTGGCGATGTCAAGATTCCATCAGATGACAACCTTGCATATCCATTGGTGAAAGCGATTTCTCAGTATAAGCATGAGCGACCCGTACATAGTTCATGTGTTAGACACTTGAGTGATTGGCTATAGGCCAAGTGGGATATTGTTGGACAATTATGACCCCACTATTTGTAAGAAACGTGGTGTTCTTTGTACAAATTAACTAAATGACAAATGAAATTTCTCTTTAATCATTTTGTAATTGGATTACTTAGATATATAAATGATAAAAGTCCTTATGATTAGTTCCGGATTAATAAGATATGAGACATTATTAATCCAAGAAAGGTTTAATCATTAAATATCCATAGTCGTAGTATTATCGAGACTAGACATCGATAATGCATAATAGGCTAGTATTACATTTGTGTGCGTTATGGAAGCTTAACGGCATAGTTCTCATATATTTAAGTATTGGATACTTATGCAAGTGTGATAGGAGGTTCTATTAGCCATTGGACCGGGAAGAGCTTCGCTCTGGATAAACCCATCCGAATCCCATTAGTAATATGACTATGTGTCTATGGGAATCCGAATCAGGGTAGGTGTATTTGGTCTTAACCTGAAACTTGCATCACTAATACTTACGATAATTAGTACGCTTTGGTTTTGGTCATTCGGGGCTTTAACACTTTCTGTGTTTGCCTCTTCTGGGTTTACTGAGAATCGTAGTGTATTGGGTGTGATGTCAAGATGGAAGTATCACTTCAGTCTTATGGAGATGATGATCACGCAAGGATACATAACTACTACTCTTAAATGTCACAGCTATCGGGATAGTATGACTAGGTCATGATTATCCGATTACAGAGACTAGTTGCTAGTGATCCGATATATGCTTCGTAAGAGGCAGACACAATTCCAGCCCAGGCCTAGCATGTGACATCCGATACTGGATCGTAATACGCAATACTTTGTATACTACACCTGATAAATATTATATATTCCTCGTTTAATATTTCTGGAGAATTGGGTAGGCACGGTGTTTCGCTAGAAGCCAACCATGTCTTGTAAATTGGTAAGAACGTGGTACAGAGTACGCACATGTTCGGATAGTCCGATAACTTATTTACTACCAACATATCCGTGGATCTTTTGGGTCGCTTCCCAAAGATTCACCGATGACATTTGACTCGAACAAAATTAATCTGGGAGTAATTATGAGAGAGAAAAATTAATCTGGGATTAATTACGACAATAATTAATCTTGGATTAATTAACAGAGAGGAAATTGTTAGACATTATGTCCCATAGCGTCACTGTTTGTAAATGATATTGTATTATTGTACAAAATTAACTATGTGATAATGAAATTGCCTTTTGCCGTTTTGTAATGTTATTTACTTTGATATATAATGGCGAAAGTCCATATGATTAGTACCGGATTGAGATGATATGAGACAGTATCAATCCATAAAGGTTTAATCATTAAATATCCCTAGTCAGAGTATTATCGAGATCGGACATCGATAATGCGGAATAGACTAGTATTGCGCTTGTGCACGTTGTGAGGGCACAACGGCATAGTTCTCATATATTTAAGTATTGGATACTTATGCAAGTGCGATAGGAGGTTGTGTTTTACCGATGGTACGGAAAACAGCTTCGCTCTGGATAGACCCCGCGGAATCCCATTGGTAGTATGTCTACGTGTCTATGGGAGGCCGCATCAGGGTAGGTGTATATGGTCTTAACCTGAGACTTACATCGCTAGTACTTGCGACAATCGGTAAACTTTGGTTTTGGTGGTTGGGGACCTTAACCGGTTCTGTTACACCTCTTCTGGGTTTATCAAGAATCGTAGTGTACTGGATGTGATGTCGAGATGGAAGTATCGCTTCAGACATATGGAGGTGATGATCACGCAGGGCACAGAACTAGTACTCTATAAAAGGTTGCAACCGTCGGGACAATATGACCAGGTCAGGATTGTCCGATTTAAAGAGACTGGTTGCTTGATGTCCGATATATGTTTCGTACGGGGCAGACACATCTCCAGCCCCAGGCCTAACATGTGATCATCCGATACTGGATCGATGTACGCAATACTACGGTATACTACGCTTGATATAGATCTTATATTCCTATAAGAATATTTCTGGAGAATTGGGTAGGCATGGCGCTTTGCTAGAAGCCAACCTTGTCTTGTGAATCGGTAAAGACGTAGTACGAGGTACGTACGTGTTCGGATTATCCGACGACCGTATTTACTGCCAAAATATCCGGAGATCTCTTGGGTCGCTTCCTGAAGATTCACCTATGATATTTTGATTCGAACTTAATTAATCTTGGATTAATTACGGAGAAACTTTATCTCGGATAAAGTGCCTAATTTAGAGAGAGAACGATTAATTTGGAATTAATCGATAAAATTATTGTATTCGATATAATAATCGAAATTCGATTTCGACGCGAAATTGAAATTAGATTTTAATTCGGGCATACGAGTTAATTTAGAATTAATTCGTTAGCGACGTAAATAATAATTTCGCTAGGCGCAATTATTTATTTAAATTCGGTTTAATTAACGTCGCGACGTAAGCTCGGTATTTCGGAAATATCGAACCCGAACGCGTGAGTGGACGTGGGCCCACTTTCATTGGGAAACGTGTGGGGCCCACATGACACTTGTCATTATATGCATTATTTAATTGATAAGGCATTGCATGGTGATAGTGTGCATTACACTCAAAGGCATTGCATGGTGATAGTGTGCATTACACTCAAATGTTTTGCATGGAGTTTGAGTGTTTGACACTCTAAGCCATTGCATGGTTTGTGTCATAGATTTATTATTAATTTAATAAATTTTATGACATAAATATAAATTGATTTTTGGTAAAAACAAAAATCAATTACATAAAACTCTTTCTCTCTCAAATTTCTTCACATTGCCGTGAACTCCATGGAAGGGCAAAGGAAGATTTGATCTTCTATTCTCCATTTTTGCTAGCACAAGCAAGGGATCAAAAGAGGTGATAGGGAAACCATCAAAGAGCTTGGAATACAAAAGCTTGGAGCTTCAAGTCTTCTTCCTCCTCTTGGCCGAATCTTCCAACACTTGGAGCTTCCACCATTTGATCATCTTCTTCATCACATAGCTTTGTAAGTATGATTCCGCCATGCTTCAAGTCTTTTATATATATTCATTTATAGTATTTCATATGCTTAATCTTTGTTTGGGACATATTATAGAAACCAACAATGGTATCATTGAGCTAGGTTTAAGCATGAAATACTTTAGGTTAAAATTTGGGTAAAATTGATTGAAGCATGTTCTTGTGAAATTTGATGAATGAGTATGCTTATATGTATGTTATATGACATAATATGAAATCAATTTTATGAAAAATGCATTGGATGATTTTTTCCCCAAATCTATGCCTTGGCCGAATGTGATGTTACATTTGATGTATTGGAATTTTTTGTGTTTAAGATCATTGGATGACTTAGAACGTATACGGGACGTAGATTAGTAATTCAATCGGATTGAAAAACAATGTAAATGAGGTTTCTCTTATTGTATTATGTAATTGGGTAGAAGTAGAATAGTGCTAGCGGGGAGAGGAAATGGAGTGATTTGTTCTAGGAACAAGTTGTTTATATATCCATCCGCATATCACTATTAATTTACTTTACGCGCTTTATGATGTTTTAGAAGCATGCTTAAGGGTGTATGATGATGAGACCTAACAAAGATAAATAAATTGGTTGCCAATTACGCGAAAATCCCTCAATTATATTAAGCAAATATCCTTCCATTGAATGATTCTTGTTCAAGATCCGAAGTTGGCATTGGTTTGTTTTTGACCAAGTCAAGACCTTTGTCAATCAAGGATGTACTTGAATCATGAGAGTTCTGTTGCATATCGGTGTCTTGTCCAAATCGTGATTTTTATTGGCCAAAGTCAAGGTCACTTTTTGTCCAATGACATTGATTACGAAACTTTCCTCGTCAATGGGTCCCGCTTAACTGGAATCATTAGGTTTGTTTTTGGCCAAAGCCAAGGCCTAGATGATTCAGAGGATAGGGTTAGGAAAATGTATTGGATATATTGACATTATACATATGTTTCGGACTTGGATGTCCACCTAACCGGATCTAGGAATTGGATGAGATCCAATTGATCATGGAGATCTACCTAAGTTAAATAGCATACAATTTTTATTGGCCAAAGTCAAGGTTGTGTGTTATTTAATGGGATCCTAGCCCACTAGGAAATTCGATTTCCCGAGTCCTCTACAGAGGGTTAGAGACTTGAAGAAAATAGTGGGAGGCTATTATTGAATTTGCAATTTCGTTCAGATATTTAGCCATACGCGTCTTTCAAATTATTTCGTCAATATTTTAAAAAATTAGTTGGACTAATATATTGTTATTTTACTTGTAACAGTTTGACTGTACCCATAACATCGTTGACTTTATAGTTGGACTATAGTCGTCAAGATGATTGGCAAAGGTAATATCTGCGACATAATCATGAGCGATAATGTCTTCAAAGGGACAAACTTTGCCGACTGGGAAATGAACCTCAAGATAGTGCTTGGGGCTGAGAGGGTGCTGTATACTATTCAGAGACCTCTCCTGCCTAAACCCACTGAGCCACTGGAGCTAGAGTTATGGAAAACTCATAGTGATGATTGTGACCAAGCTCAGTCAATTATGCTAGCTGCAATGACCCAGCATTTCAGACGCCAGAATAGGGACTTGGATCCCTATAACATGATGGCAAGATTGCGTGATCTTCACCGCACTAACAAGCGGATGAAGAGGTACGAGCTAGTAAGGAAACTCTTCCGCTCCCGGATGACAGACGGCGCATCAGTTGAGGCCCACGGGACTCAAATAATCGCTGACATAGATGAGTTAGCCAATATGGGCATTGTCTTGGAGGCAGAGCTGACGATTGATATGATATTACAATCGCTGCCCGATACTTGGAAACAAATCATCATCAACTATAAGTTGATGGATACTGATGACACTCTCGGAGAGTTGTTGTCCGTGCTGAAGGAGTCCGAAAAGGAACTCCTAAAGGGGAGCAAGCGCGAGGCGCATTATGCATCGACCTCTCATGCGCCAAGGACTGGGCCCAAGGCAATTGGAGGTGCGAGGAAGAAGAATTTCAAGAAGAAGGGCAAAGGCAAGTTGACAGTGGCTTCTAGGAAGCCAAAGGACAAATCTCACGACATCTGCCTCAACTGCGGTAAGAGGGGTCACTGGAAACGTGACTGCCGAATGGGCAAAGGGCAGAGGGAGGATATCAAGGCTAGCAAGGCTATCGCCTCTGGTATGTTTGTCATTGAGATAAATATGAATACTTCTAGTTTTAAAAATTGGATTTTTGATTCTGGTTGTGGTGCTCATATTTGTACTGATGTGCAGGATCTGCATGATAGCAGGGTGCTGGCATCAGGGGAGATGGATCTACGGGTCTGAAACGGAACACCAGTTGCTGTTTTGGCCGTAGGGACTTTTGTTTTAGAACTGCCCTCAGGGCATGTACTTAAACTTTTGAACTGTTATTTTGTACCTAGTTTAACTAAGAATATTATATCTGTATCCTTTTTAACCCAGCAGGGTTACACTTTTGTATTCAGAAACACCGGGTGTTATTTATATAAAAGTGATGCAGAAATTTGCACAGCTGTTGCAAATAACGGTCTTTATATTTTGAATATAAATGAATCTCCTAAAATGACAAACAAAAGGCTCAAAAGGAGTAATCTAAAAGATGAAGCTTACATGTGGCATTGTAGTCTAGGACACATCAACAAGACTCGCATATCCACACTTTCAAAGAGTGGGTACTTGGACGAATTTGATCCCAATTCATATGACGTCTGCGAATCTTGTCTTTTAGGCAAAATGCCTAAATCACCTTTTAGCGGTAAAGGTGAACGTGCCACAGAACTGTTGGCTCTCGTTCATACTGACGTATGCGGGCCCATGTCTAGCCAGGCTAGAGGTGGATTTCACTACTTCGTAACCTTTACAGATGATGCATCTCGTTACGGTTATGTGTATCTTATGAGACACAAGTCGGAAACTTTTGAGAAATTCAAAGAGTTTCGACACGAAGTGGAGAAACAAACAGGGAAGAGTATTAAGACATTACGGTCAGACCGTGGTGGGGAATACTTAAGTTATGAGTTTCAAGATTACTTGAAAGAATATGGTATTCTTTCGCAGTGGACTCCTCCTGGAACACCGCAATTAAATGGTGTGTCCGAACGAAGAAACCGCACCTTGTTGGACATGGTAGGTCAATGATGAGTCGCACTGAGCTACCAATATCCTTCTGGGGATACGCATTAACAGTGCTATACTTATTTTGAATAAGGTACCGTCGAAGTCTGTTGAACAGACTCCATATGAGATATGGACAGGAAGGAAACCAGGTTTCTCTTTCCTGAAGATTTGGGGATGCTGGGCATATGTTAAACGTTTGGAAGGTACCAAACTTGAACCCAAATCTGATAAATGCATTTTCGTAGGATATCCTAGGGAAACAAAGGATATTACTTCTATCACCCGCAAGAGAACAAAGTATTTGTTGCTCTACATGCATTTTTCCTTGAGAAGGATTTTATAAATGCAGTGGTAAGTGGGAGGAAAGTAGAACTCGATGAAAATCGAAGTGATACTGTTCCTGGCAATGAATCAACGACGGAACAAGAACAGACCGTCCGGGATGAGTCTGTACCACAAACTTCACATACACAAGGACCGCGTAGGTCGGAGAGAGTCATAACAGTACCTGAGAGGTATGGGTTCCTGATCTCACCTCATGTAGATATTAATCTTATTGAGGATAATGAGCCGGCTACGTATCAGGAAGCGATACAAATATCGATTCCGCTTTATGGCAAGAAGCATGAAGTCCGAGATGGATTCCATGTACGCCAACCAAGTTTGGACACTGGTTGATGCACCAGAAGGCGTAAAGCCTATTGGATGCAGATGGATCTTCAGATGAATACCGACATGGATGGCAACGTACAAACGTACAAAGCTAGGCTTGTAGCGAAGGGGTATCGTCAACAATACGGTATTGATTATGACGAAACCTTCTCACCCGTTGCCATGATTAAATCCATTCGGATAATGCTTGCAATAGCTGCATATTTCGACTTCGAGATATGGCAGATGGACGTTAAGACCGCTTTCCTTAACGGAAACCTTTTGGAGGATGTTTATATTGCAACAGCCTGACGGTTTTATCGTGCCAAGACTTGCAAACAAGGTTTGTAAGTTAAATCGATCCATTTATGGATTGAAGCAAGCATCACGGTCATGGAATCAGCGTTTTGATGGATCATAAAAGAATATGATTTCGTGCAAAACGCAGATGACCCTTGTGTATACAAGAAGGTTAGTGGGAGAGCACTTACTTTTATTGTCCTTTATGTCGACGACGTATTG
Source organism: Zanthoxylum bungeanum (assembly GCA_019454045.1). NCBI lineage: Eukaryota > Viridiplantae > Streptophyta > Magnoliopsida > Sapindales > Rutaceae > Zanthoxylum > Zanthoxylum bungeanum. Next base: position 91,374 of record SKCR01026824.1, on the reverse strand, counting down.
CTGATAGGCAATGACATTCCCATGCTAACGTCGGTGAAAGCTTGGCTTTCATTAAAATTCTCCATGAAAGATCTGGGAGACGCAGCCTTTATTCTTGGAATAAAGATCTACCGGGATAGATCTAGAAAGCTGCTTGGACTCTCCCAGAGTACATACATTGATAAAGTGTTGAAGCGATTCAACATGGAACAATCCAAAAGGGATTGGTTCCAATGGTACGTGGTACCTCTCTGTCTAAGGACATGTGTCCTAAGACTCAGGAAGAGAGAAACAACATGAGTCGGATACCGTTCGCCTCGGCAGTCGGATCGATCATGTATGCCATGATATGTACACGACCTGATGTCTCATATGCTTTGAGCATGTGCAGTCGCTATCAGGCCGATCCAGGTGAGGTCACTGGATAGCAGTTAAGAATATCCTTAAGTATCTTAAACGAACTAGGATGCTTTCTTAATTTATGGAGGCGGAGAACTTGCGGTATCTGGGTATACCGATGCAAGTTTCCAAACCGACAAGGATGACTACAAGTCACAATCCGAGTACATTTTTTGTTTGAATAACAGAGCAGTGAGCTGGAAATCTTCCAAGCAAGATACTGTTGCCGATTCAACAACAGAAGCAGAGTACATCGCTGCATCTGAAGCAGCAAAGGAGGCAGTTTGGATCCGAAAGTTCCTAATCGGATTAGGAGAAGTTCTGTTAGCAGCTGAGCCCGTTCCATTGTATTGTGACAATAACGGGGCTATAGCGCAGGCTAAGGAACCAAGGTCTCATCAACGGTCCAAGCATGTTCTTCGACGTTACCATCTGATTCGGGAGATTATACATCGTGGCGATGTAAAAGTCGAGAAGGTCACATCAGATGATAACATTGCAGACCCGCTGACGAAGGTTGTCATTCAACAAGTTTTTTGAACGACACATACATAGTTCGGGTATTAGATGCTTGAGTGACTGGCTATAGGCCAAGTGGGAGATTGTTAGACATTATGTCCCATAGCGTCACTGTTTGTAAATGATATTGTATTATTGTACAAAATTAACTATGTGATAATGAAATTGCCTTTTGCCATTTTGTAATGTTATTTACTTTGATATATAAATGGCGAAAGTCCATATGATTAGTACCGGATTTAGATGATATGAGACAGTATCAATCCATAAAGTTTTAATCATTAATATCCCTAGTCGGAGTATTATCGAGATCGGACATCGATAATGCGGAATAGACTAGTATTGCGCTTGTGCACGTTGTGAGGGCACAACGGCATAGTTCTCATATATTTAAGTATTGGATACTTATGCAAGTGCGATAGGAGGTTGTGTTTTCCGATGGTACGGAAAACAGCTTCGCTCTGGATAGACCCCGCGGAATCCCATTGGTAGTATGTCTACGTGTCTATGGGAGGCCGCATCAGGGTAGGTGTATATGGTCTTAACCTGAGACTTACATCGCTAGTACTTGCGACAATCGGTAAACTTTGGTTTTGGTGGTTGGGGACCTTAACCGGTTCTGTGTACACCTCTTCTGGGTTTATCAAGAATCGTAGTGTACTGGATGTGATGTCGAGATGGAAGTATCGCTTCAGACATATGGAGGTGATGATCACGCAGGGCACAGAACTAGTACTCTATAAAAGGTTGCAACCGTCGGGACAATATGACCAGGTCAGGATTGTCCGATTTAAAGAGACTGGTTGCTTGATGTCCGATATATGTTTCGTACGGGGCAGACACATCTCCAGCCCCAGGCCTAACATGTGATCATCCGATACTGGATCGATGTACGCAATACTACGGTATACTATGCTTGATATAGATCTTATATTCCTATAAGAATATTTCTGGAGAATTGGGTAGGCATGGCGCTTTGCTAGAAGCCAACCTTGTCTTGTGAATCGGTAAAGACGTAGTACGAGGTACGTACGTGTTCGGATTATCCGACGACCGTATTTACTGCCAAAATATCCGGAGATCTCTTGGGTCGCTTCCTGAAGATTCACCTATGATATTTTGATTCGAACTTAATTAATCTTGGATTAATTACGGAGAAACTTTATCTCGGATAAAGTGCCTAATTTAGAGAGAGAACGATTAATTTGGAATTAATCGATAAAATTATTGTATTCGATATAATAATCGAAATTCGATTTCGACGCGAATTGAAATTAGATTTTAATTCGGGCATACGAGTTAATTTAGAATTAATTCGTTAGCGACGTAAATAATAATTTCGCTAGGCGCAATTATTTATTTAAATTCGGTTTAATTAACGTCGCGACGTAAGCTCGGTATTTCGGAAATATCGAACCCGAACGCGTGAGTGGACGTGGGCCCACTTTCATTGGGAAACGTGTGGGGCCCACATGACACTTGTCATTATATGCATTATTTAATTGATAGGCATTGCATGGTGATAGTGTGCATTACACTCAAAGGCATTGCATGGTGATAGTGTGCATTACACTCAAATGTTTTGCATGGAGTTTGAGTGTTTGACACTCTAAGCCATTGCATGGTTTGTGTAATAGATTTATTATTAATTTATAAATTTTATGACATAAATATAAATTGATTTTTGGTAAAAACAAAAATCAATTACACAAAACTCTTTTCTCTCTCAAATTTCTTCACATTGCCGTGAACTCCATGGAAGGGCAAAGGAAGATTTGATCTTCTATTCTCCATTTTTGCTAGCACAAGCAAGGGATCAAAAGAGGTGATAGGGAAACCATCAAAGAGCTTGGAATACAAAAGCTTGGAGCTTCAAGTCTTCTTCCTCCTCTTGGCCGAATCTTCCAACACTTGGAGCTTCCACCATTTGATCATCTTCTTCATCACATAGCTTTGTAAGTATGATTCTGCCATGCTTCAAGTCTTTTATATATATTCATTTATAGTATTTCAAATGCTTAATCTTTGTTTGGGACATATTATAGAAACCAACAGAAATTAATCTAGGATTAATTGCGTCATGAATTAATCTGGGATTAATTCGTGAAGAAGAGAGAACGTGATTTAATTTGGAATTAATCGGTAAAATAAATTTAACAGTTAAATTGGATTTTTGTATTTAAATTTATTTATTTGGGCTCAAATAATATATTAGATATATTAATTGAAATTGGATTTCAATACGGAATTAAAATTGGATTTTAATTCGTGCGAACGAATTAATTTGGAATTAATTCGTAAGTGACTTCCGTAATAATTTTGTTGGGCATTATTATTTAATTAAATTGGATTTAATTACGTCGCAACGGAAAATTCGTTTAATCGGATTAAATGAAACTGGGCCCAAAGTGTGTTGTGTGAACCAACTTGAATTTTGAATTCAAAGTGGTGGGACCCACTAACTTACATCAACTTGACACTTGACTTACATCAACTAGTCATAATTGTGATGGAGGTGCTTGACTTTATTAAATGTAATTCATTTAACACACACCTAACACACTTAAGAAAATTTTGGAAGTCAAAATTTTTGTAACAAGTTTAGAACTTGAAAAACACTATTCATTATCTTCTCTTTCCTTCAATGGCCGAAAATGCTTCTCTTCACATGGGAAAATTTTTCTTTCATTTTTGTTCTTGCTAGAACATAAGGAGTCAACTTAAGGTGACAGGGAAACTCACCCAAGTGTTGGAAACACAAAAGAAAGCTTGGAGCTTCCATATAAATCCATGAAAGTTTCGAATTTTCATCCAAATCAATGTAAGTTTTTTCCGTAACTCACTTGATAATTCACACAATAATCACGCTTAGAGATCCTGTGGCATGTCTAGGACACTATCAGGGGATGCACAGGTCAGCCCCAATAGTATTTGGACAGTTCATGGGCTGCCAAAATAGTGACAAATTTACTGTTTGGACAGCCAACACCCAGTAAGTCCGAAACTCACCCGGTAACACCATTTTTCACCGTTTTCGTATATTTTCACTCCGAAATACTTTTCGACAATTATTCCAATGCCCAATATACATCCAATAAATTTAAATAACATATTTTTCATCACCAAAATTCCAGAATTTCCAGATCTAATCTGGGTACAAAAATATTCATTTTTCATGCTTTAAATCCAATTTTCTCAACATTAATCATATTAATATTTACACCAATCAAAGCCACCACTAATGAAGAACTCAAGAACGATTCTAGGAGTTATAAGAGTGGTCCTATGACAAAATTGAACTAATATTACACTAATATCATTCAATCTAACTTCACACATGCATCTAGCCTCCAAATCTAGCCTCCAAATCAAAAAGCCCCAAATACCAAGAAAGAAAGAAACCCCAAAACTATTCTAATTATTCAAGAAGAAACAAACTTTCTAAGCTTAAGAATATTGAAGATTACCTCAAAATCTCTTAATTTCCTTAAGCTTTCTTATTAATTTCATCTATTTCTCTCAAGTTTCTTCAAGAAAAATTTGGGAGCTTTCATGGAGGTGTATTTTCGACCAAGGGAAGCTTATGAAAGAGAAAACAAAATTTTTCACTTTATATACATGGCTTAACCTAACTTGGGGGCATTTTGGTCATTTATAATCAATTAATTATAATTAAAGAATTCAAATTCAATTTGAATTCTTCAAGCTTCAAAAAAATAAATCATGTCACTTGTTACCAATAATAATAAAACATATGTAATAACAATTACTACAAATGATTTATTGATCGGTGAAATCACACACGTAACGCAAGCACACATATCGCTCAAGTAGTATAAAAATATCGATCCCACGAGAACTTAATTTCTACTGTTGTTATTAATTATTGATTCTATTTATTTACAAGTATCTAATTAGGAAGAGAATGGAATGATTGCTTGATTGGTTGGTTGAATGTAGATCTGCTAAATAAATAAATAAATAAATTCAAAAAAGAAAATACAGAAAATAAACAAAAGAAAAAAATATTTAGGGTTGTGATTCCACACAATATTATTCTAATGATGAATTGATTCTTTTGTGTATGTGTAATAAATCAATTTGTTAGCCTAGAACACTAAAATATGCAAAAGCCTCTTCCAATGGTCAGATACAAACACCCAAAATAACCCAATTAATCATATGTCTATGTTAACCAAGTTACCTGAATTCATTAAGTTCAAGTTCCAATTGTGGCTACCCCCGCCTGACAGGTATATTCCTAAGGAAATCTATTAAGGGTTATCTATCCTTAAGGGAGATCGTGAGCTATTGAATCTAAGGCTGAAACCTAAAATCTTTTTTCCAAGTTCATTTTAAGTTTACCACATCAACCTTATTTGTGATCAGGCAACAAGAAGCATTAAGCTTAAGATTCAATAAATAAGCCTGAGTATTACCCATAATATAATTAAATCAATTATTAAGCATGTGAATATTGTGTTTCATCACTTCCATAGAATAAAAATAAAATATTGGGGGTTAGGGGATCAACTTTTAGAAATATCACTTTATTATAATATAGAAATTGTCAGTGTTACCCAATTAAGTTCAACCAGTCATAAAGGCGGTGTTATTATTTATCCATAAACCAGCCAAATAGGCGGTAATCATATGTCACGTAAAGAGCGACCTTATAAGCAGTTTCACATTATGTTACATAAATAAAACCAGTTGTTAAGGCGATATCAAATTTTAATCCATATTATTAAATTACAATTTCCATATTATAATATAAGTGATATTAATCTACCTTTACTATTTCTAATTTAAAAATCTCCCTTATTATAATATATAAACTTGCGTGATAATTACCAACCGACCATATAGGCGGTATCCTGATTAAGTCAAGTTATAATTAGTTCCAACCGACCATAAAGGCGGTATCCAATTAAGTCAGGTTTTAAGATAATTTATATATTATAAGGGAGATTAATCTAAATTATAATATAAAAGCTACACCATTCCCCTAGGAGAAATTTAACTATTGAACATAAAAGAAATAAAAAGTAAATAAACTAATATTATTACTGAAAATAAAAGTGTATAATTAAAAGTGCAAAAATTAAATAAATAAAAATAAAATCCTTAGATCTTTATTCAGAAACTTAGGAAAGTACTACTACTACTAAAAAAATGCTTAATTTAAATTATAAAAACTTAAACAAACAAGATACAATCCTTAGTCCCCTATTAGGAACTCCAGGAAGGTATGAATATTCTGAATGAAATGGCCTCAATTTATAGGCATCCAGAGGTGGCCGCGTCGGGACGCGCGCAAGCTTGAGCATCGCGACGCACTTCACTTCATCAAAATTCACACAAGCTTCCAAACGTGAAGTCTAGCCAAGCACAAAATATAAATCACGTGGAACACTCTTTTAATTTTCATCAGATGAGCCATGCACAAAGTGCCAAGGGCCACGTGAATTGCCATAATCAAAATTGCAATGAGAGACGCAAAAGGAGAAAAAAATGAAACATGCCCATGCCTCCACGTCCACTCAATCAGTTTCACCAAAGAAAATTGACGACCTAAGAGAAGCAAAACCATGTGAAAGATTATCCAAGATTGGCTATGTAAATTTTGGATCTGGCCCACTTGCCAAAGAAGTCAAACGCTTGCCTCCAAAATGTAAAAGAGGAGAAATCACTCCACACGCTAAAAGCCACGTCATCATCTTCAATCATCATTTTCAAGCATGCCGGAAGGGATTATTTTCGATGCTGATGTTGACATCTCGCAACGCGAAGTGGTCCACGCGTCGCGACGCGCAAGCAGGAAATTACAGTTTTGCCTTTTTGTTCTTTTTTGTCCATTTTTTTATCATTTTCACCCCGAATTAATTCCATTGAATCCTGATATTATTTATATCTACAAAACATACAAAATCACATCAAAATATTCATAAAACTCGGGAAACTATGCAAAATATTAGGTCAAAGGGGCGGGAAATAGTGACATATTTTCCTCTCATCAATTATTTAATCTAATTAAACATAAAGTTAAAGTAGACAAATTCAAATTCAATACTTCAACCTTAATGTTTAATATTATTAGTTTATGAAATATAGATATTATTTAATTATCTAAATATTTAATATTTAAATATCTAAATAATTAAATAATATTATTATTAGTATATATATATGTATTTTCATTTACACTAAATAACAAGATATATATATTAATGACATGTTTCAAAATGTCATTTGACAATTAATTAATATGTATCAAATCAAATTTTATATCAAATACAAATACACATTAATTATTAAATGACCGAAATACCCCTAATGCATGTATTTTCTTTTAAAGATTTGAATTAACTCATTTAATTCGATGAAGTATTATGAATAATTTGTATTATTCGTAATATGTTGCCCAAGTGCTCAACGAGTACACTTTATATTGTTGGACTCTCTAAGTTTAGGTTTATCCATCACAGAATCAAATTTTGTGTCCATAATTCACCCACTCATGAATTATGATGACCATAGATAATCACGCTAAACTATGCAAGTCGAGGTCATTGTATATGTATAATCCCTCCGTCACAGGCTATCAATTTATATCGGGGATATAGATAGGAACGTCAAATCCTTAAGGTATAATATAGTCAACTTTTAAATTTACGATCTCTAAAGAACACTCGGAACTCGCTTCCGAAATATACCACGGCCATGGATTTACTAGATCGCAAATACGTTCAAGATACCTATACCCTGTACACAGGACTGGCAGATTCTATCTCATACTCACAGGATATCATGAGCATCAGTCCACACCCAACGAAGAGGTGGAGGTCTGATCTAAATAGATCGGTGACGTGACTGCTATCAAAGTGTAGAGGATGTCTCATATATCCACGGTGGTGTCTCGAGTCGAAGGACCACTATGCTACTGGACTCGAGAAGATTTCTATTGACGTTGGTGTACCATCTATTAGGAAATCTTCGGTGAGTCATTCAGCGTTTATCAAATAAAGACCTACATGTCTATACGAGTCTCCCAAGACTCATGGTTAATTGGGATAAACCATCAGACCAAGTCTCGATATACGACATGTACTGATCTCAACGGATTTTACTAACCGACCCATGTTAGTAAATCTTGACCAGGAACTTTATTTGAGAATGTACAACTTATAGTGACGCTATGCATTGTCAATTACAAACTACGTTGTAATTGCGCACTACGTTGTAAATCCTGGGTCTTTTGGTAATTTAAAGTCAATTAATTATAATTAAATAATTCAAATTCAATTTGAATTCTTCAGGCTTCAAAAAATAAAACTTGCCACTTGTTACCAATAATAATAAAGTATATGTAATAACAATTACTACAAATCAATTATTAATCTAATTAAACATAAAGTTAAAGTAGACAAATTTAATTGAACATTTCAACCTTAAAGCTTAATATTATTAGTAACCTATCATAATTAAACATATTTCATAACAATTATGAAATATAGATATTATTTAATTATCTAAATATTTAACATTTAAATATCTAAATAATTAAATAATATAATTATTAGTATATATATATATATATATATATGTATTTTTATTTACACTAAAAAACAAAATACATATATTACTGACATGTGTCAAAATATCATTTGACTATTAATTAATATGTATCAAATCAAATTTTTTAGCAAATGCAAATACATATTAATTATTAATTGACCAAAATCCCCTAATGTATGTATTTGCGTTTAACAATTTAAACGATTCGAATTAACTTATTTAATCCGGTGAAGTATTATGAAAAATCTGTATTATTTATACTGTGTTGCCCAAGTGCTCAACGAGTACACTTCATATTGTGGGACTCTCTAAGTTTAGGTTTATCCGTCACGGAATCAAATTTCATGTGAATAATTCACCCATTCAAGAATTATGACGACCATAGATAATCTCTCTAAACTATGCAAGTCGAGGTCATTGCATACGTATAATCCCTTTCGTCACAGGCTATCAATATTATACCGGGGATATAGATAGGAACGTCAAATTCCGAAGGTATAATATAGTCGACTTTCAAATTTACGATCTTTAAATAACACTCGGAACTCTCTTCCGAAGTATACCACGACCATGGATTTACTAGATCGCAAATACGTTCAAGATACCTATGCCCTCTACACATGACTGACGAATTCTATCTCATACTCACTGGATATCATTAGCATCGGTCCACACCTAACGAACAAGTGGAGGTTTGATATAAATAGATCGGTCACATGACTACCATCAAAGTGTGGAAGATGTCTCATATATCCACAGTGGTATCTCAAGTCGAAGTACTCGACTCGAGAAGATTCTTATTGACGTTGGTGTACCATCTATTAGGAAATTTTCGGTAAGTCGTTCAGTGTTTATCAAATAAACTTCTACATGTCTATACGAATCTCCCAAGACTCATAGTTAATTGGGATAAACTATCGGACCAAATCTCGATATACGATATGTACTGGACTCAGTGGATTTTACTAACCGACCCGTGTCAGTAAATCTTGACCAAGAACTTTATTTGAGAATGTACAACTTATAGTGACTCTTTCCAATGTCAATTACAAACTACGTTGTAACTGCGCACTACGTTGTAAATCCTGGGTCTTTATATAAATATCACTAAATCATAATTAGTTTCAATCTAATAGTAATTAGATCGAATACATATATAAATACAAGATGTACAACCATTAAGTAAGTAATATTATGCAAAAATGAATTGTCCGTATTCATGAATCGGACATAAATACGATCCGAATTGGCAGTCCGAGCACCAACCATAACAATTTCTCCTACTTGCTCTAGTGCCAATCCACGGTATCATATACACATCTCAATGTGTATCACATACTCATGGCCCTCAAGAGTTCACCTAGCACTCAAGTGGTAGGCAATAACAAGTAGGTCTGCTATAACATATTGAGTTTGTCCAACAAACCCAATCGTTTCCCTTAGCCAGCATCATTCATATTTTGTAGAACCTAAGTTATACATCAATATGACTCAGATGCGACATGAACTTTGTGCTACAGCTACTGATTTATCTATGTATTTAGGGATCAAATCCAAAATACTACACGGACAACCACAAGCACAACACTAATATCAAAACTTCTAATATATAAGGTCACTATGCAACTTCATAAGTCAATACTTCATAAGTTACAACTAATTCCACTAATACAGTAGAATCAACCGTGACATTCCCACTGCATCTTTTCTGACTCTATATGACATAGACCATCTAATGTCATAATTAGACTCAAAACTAATCTGATCCTAATGGTTGCGGATTATATTCTACATGAATAAGAAACTCGTTTTTAATATCTCATAGATAAAAAAGAACACGTTTTAAGACCCATCCTATTGTCTACAGGGTATGAAAATAACTTGTAACAATTACGATTGAATTGATATCTTTAATCTCACATAATATAGTATTCATTATGCCATCATCCTATGATGCATAACATTGACTATACATTCTAATCAATTTCTTTTTCGACAAAGAAATCATCATTTACGAAAGATAAATACTATATACAAGAGACACACTAACTGTCAAATAGTTATACTAACTGTCACACAATTATACTAACTGTCACACATATAGTCTTGTTGTGTCCTTTATTAGATCATATCTAATGCACGACTAATGGGAGTATCTCACAAGTCTCTTGTTTCATATCATATATAAAAATTTATATCGAATATAACAAAGACTACTCTTATTACTTTCACGGAGAAAAGAAGACTAAGGTAAACCTTGTACCTCACAACATCTCAAATGATCATGTCGTTAGGATATACAATACTAGAAAAAAATATGTACGCTCCCACTAACCCTATTATCACATTTGTATTATCTATGCTTTGATAAAATCAGACAATCTGACTAATATCAAAATTAGAGAACATAGTTTTCCGGAAAGCTCATTTGAGTCTACAATAGGCTCTATAAGTTGGTATATCAAACTTTGATCTTAACAGAATACAAACTCCAGGGCCATTCCAGAATGAACTATTTAACCAAAGAAATCACAATGGATTTGTTCTTCGAAGAAACCATTCAGGAACGCCACTTTGTATTCCTAGCTAAAATACATAGTTTAATATCAATATTAACCAACAAATCATTAATTGTTTAATGCTAACTTCCGAAATCGATATCAAGTTCCGCTCTCACTATAAGTTATATGATTATTTTCTTTAATAAGAAAACAACAGAACCATTTAGTATCAAATACTTCACAAATGATTCTGATATCTTATTGGACTTATATGGAAGATGTCTAAGGGTATTTGCATCTTATTAATAATGTAGTTCCATTTATAGTTTATCACTCTAATATTTAACTTCAATAAGTCAAGTCTTCTCTACAATCGTTAATATCTGATGTTACACACCAAGTAATAAAATAATTTTATTACTCGGGATCGTAGAAAATATATTCTATCAAATAGAATATAATATTATATTAAATAGAATAAATGATATAATTTTGTTTGTACCTCCGAGGCGCAAGTAATTTTCAATTATATAACCATTATATAATTGAAAGATTCAAATCTCAAACTTTTCAAGATTTGAATTTTCTACTTATACATATCATATATATATAATTGTAGAAACTAATGGAACATTAATTAAAAGATGAATTAGTGTTACTAGAGCATATCCCCAAAAGTATTGAAACTAATTCGGTAACAATCAATATCAAACGAATCAAATAATATAAGATTTGATTTCTCCCACTGACTAATTCTATCACGATGGAATCGTATAAGAATAATATTGAGTAAGAATCATATTCATTGAATAATCTTAGAATGAATTATATCTCATACTCACGGGATATCATAAGCATCGGTCCACACCTAAAGAACAAGTGGAGGTTTGATCTAAATAGATCGGTGACGTGACTACCATCAAAGTGTGGAAGATGTCTCATATATCCACAGTTGTATCTCAAGTCGAAGAACCATTATACTACTCGACTCAAATAAACTTCTACATGTCTATACGAATCTCCCAAGACTCATAGTTAATTGGGATAAACTATTGGATCAAGTCTCGATATACGATATGTACTGGTCTCAGTGGATTTTACTAACCGACCCGTGTCAGTAAATCTTGACCAGAAACTTTATTTGAGAATGTACAACTTATAGTGACGTTTTCCAATGTCAATTACAAACTACGTTGTAACTGCGCACTACGTTGTAAATCTTGGGTCTTTGTCTAATATATACATATCATTAAATCATATTTAGTTTCAATTTAATCATAATTAGATCGAATACATATATAAATACAAGATGTGCAACCATTAAGTAATATTATGCAAAAATGAATTATTCGTATTCATGAATCGGACATAAATATGATACGGATTGGCACTCCGAGCACCAACCTTAACAATCTTTGTGTCTTTAATCATTATTGATGTCTTTCAAATAAAAGGTTTTTATCTTTCGCACGAGATGCCTTATCAATAATAAAGTATGTAATATGATTATTAATAAAGGGAATCACGCAAATTTAGCCAGCACTACCCATGTGGAAAAATTGGGATTACCATTGATACCTCTTGATAGACCTTATAAGTGGATGAGTGATTTTGGAGAGTTCGAGGTTGATAAGTAGGTTGTGGTAAATTTTACAATTAGGAAGTATGTTCACCAAATAGTGTGTGATGTGGTTCCTATGTGTCATACACATGTTTTATTGGGAAAGCCTTGGTATAAATTCAATAAAGTAGTTTATGATAAGGATATGAATATGTATAAATTTCGGTATGGTGGAAAAATTATCAAGCTTGCTCCTTTAACCCTACAAGAGGTCTATAAGGAAGAGTTGTACATGCATAGGAGTGAAGAAGAGTGGGCTAAATGGAAAAGTGAGATTGCTGAATTTAGAATGTTACTAGGAGAGCTTCCAGAATTGATAGAGAAAAATGTGTTAGCAAAATGTGAAGTCAAGAGGGATATGAGTGTAGCCTTGAGTAATGAAATGAAACATGTTGACGTTTTTATGAATAAGCATGAGGTGGTTGATGATGTTGATGGCAATGATGATATTGATGTGAGCAATAACATTAGTGATGTCGATTTGGTTGTTAATGATGACAATGCGGTGCTTGAAGATACTGTTAAGGGTGAATATCATATGGAGCAATTTGATTTTGGTTGTGAGACCTTGATTTATTAGGTGCAAAAATTACATGTGGCCAAATATATAGAATGTGATCAGATCGTGGATGAATGTGTTGATTGTTTGAGGAAGCGACATGGGCATTTTAAGTTTGTTTTAAATGAGGTTTCAAACGTGAATCCATATGAGAATCTCTTTGGGGGTAGCAAGTTGAGTTATGAATGCGAGTAGCAATGGAGAGACTGAAAAGGGGAAAATATTGAAAAAAAGTCTTCATTATCTTTATTAACTCTTTCTCACCTTAACCATTCTTTTCCATGTGATTTTACATTGTTTTAGGATTGTCGTCACATTGATCTTGTCATTTTTATCTATGATCTGGATTCAGATTTGAGGTCGAATCCTTTTCAAGAGGGAGAGAATGATGTGATCAAGAATGAGCTCTGTTTGTTGGGCCAAGTTAACTTGAAGTTGTAGCTGATTGCATGGCTTAATCAGATTGGTGTATTTGGGCCTTTTTGGTAGATTTGGAAGATTCATTGGGTTCTGGAGTTTGGTCCATACATGAGACTTTATATGAAGGCTTTTATATATCTAAGGCAAGAATGGAATGAGTTTTGGACGTGCATGGTGTAGACGCTGGTTTTCAGCCGAGGTCCACAATCAAGATTTCATAGAAAGGGGGCACTAGCGATCTCTTTTTCTTGATTTATGAATCATACTTCCTTTTATAGGCCTCCAAATGGGAGCTCTAACGCATGTATTTAATAATAACGTATGCATTTAACCAGGACGGCTCCCACTAACACGTTACCTCCTATTTTTGATGTAATGGTAGCTGATTGTTCGGAGGCAATCAATTACACGATCAGACTTCTTCTCTCAGTAAGGTATATGTGTTTCAATTTGGAACTGGGCCTGCCTGGTCATCGGCCCAAACCCAACACTGGTATTGCGAAGTTAGGGCCTTACTCTTATATAATCACGTAAACTGCTGGAGATGTGGGGCAGCCTCAAGTATTGGGCTAAAGGTGGAAAGACGAGAATGTCATTGGCCTAAATTTGGCCCACACAGTTTGTCTCATACTCTCTAAGTCGAGGAGTCCTTGGCTTGGAGAGTTCTTGTTGAACGTGTCATCTAGGACAAAATATATAAGCGTTCCTTATTCAGTCATTGAGGAGATCCGTCAATGGCCAAGTCGTGTTTGATGGAGCTATACACTTATAAACAAGATAATGCCCAGTCGACTAAAAATGGATTGTAACTGTTGATAGACTTACTCAATTCTATATAGACGAACCGAGATAATGTTGCGTTGACCAAACGACAGTTAAATAATTTTAGGCATTGGTAAGTCTTGTGAATCCACCATGTCGACTGGGCCAGGAGGATAATGAAGGATCTTATTCAGCCGACATTCTATGTTGCTGAAGGTCTAGGCTTTGAAGTGATTCTTTAAGGACCTGGATGTGAACTGTTGAGTCGCCTCGACATTGATATTGTTGTTGGGTCCATGAATGATACTCATGATCAGTGAAATCACACACGTAACGCAAGCGCACATATCATTCAAGTAGTATAAAATGTATCGATCTCATGAGGACTTAATACATTAGCTATTAATAAATGAAGCCAAATGTTTACGAGTATCTAATAGATTGATTGTTGATTTGATGGTAATTTTAAACTAAAGACAAGTAATTAAAACAGTGCGAAAGTGAATTAAAGGAAAATTCAATATTATAAAACTATATATGGTTGTGAATGCTTCCAATATCTTTTAAAGATGAAGTGGTTATCTCATTTTTGTGCAATATATCAGTTTATTACCCTGGAACACGAAAATATGCAAAAACCTCTATCGATGGTCAGATGTAAACACCCAAATAACCCAATTAATCATATGTCTATGTTAACCAAGTTACCTAAACTCATTAAGATTAAGTTCCAATTGTTGCCACCCCCACCCGGCAAGTATATGTCTATCCTAGAAGGAAATCTACCTAAGGGTCACCATGCCCTAAGGTGAGATCGTGATCTATTGAGTCTAAGGCTGAAAACTAAAATTCCTTCGTCAAGTTTATTTTAAGTTTACCAAATCAATCTTATTAGTGTCCAATTAATAAGAAGCATTAAGCTTAAGACTCAATAAATAAACCTTTATATTACCCAAGACACAAAATAACCACTTATAAAATGGTGATATTGGAATTCATCACAACCCTAAATAAGGGGTTTAGTTACCACACATATCTAGGAATATTAAAGACATAAATAAAGTAAATGACATAAAGTAAAGCTTGGAAATTAAAAAAGATAAATAAACAATAAAATAAAATACTGGGGGTTAGAGGATCCACTTTTATTACTTCTAATTTAGATATCTCCATTATTATAATATATAAACTTTTCATGACATTACCAACCGACCATATAGGCGGTATCCTGATTAAGTCAAATTTATGAATAATTTCGACCGACCATAAATGTGGTATCCAGTTTAGTAGGTTAAAATCAATTTAATTAAGTCCAACCGACCATAAAGGCGGTATCCCATTAAGTCAGGTTTTAAAATAGTTTATATATTATAATTAAGGGAGATTAATCTAAATATTAGTAATAAAAGCTTTACCCTTAACCCCAGCAGAGGGGAGTTACCTCATCATACTGAAAAGAAAAATAAATAAAGAACTATTGCATAAAATAAAAATTAAATACAAGAAAGCTGTTAATAAACAAACAAGATACAATATTCTCAGTATTCTTAAGGAAATCCCCAGAATAAGGTATGAAAATTTCAAATGAATTTGGCCTCAATTTATAGGCAAATTTTTGGTCCAAGCGTCGTGAAGCAGAACCCTTGCCCGTCGCGATGCGTCGTTGATTCAACTGAATGATTACATGTGGCTGTCGCTAAAATTATTGGCTCAGCGTCGTGACACGTTAAGGCTTGCGCGTCGCGACGCTAACCTAAGCAATGACGTGTAGTATCGGCAGCCTGGGATGATGACACGTGTCCAATGTATGTTAGCGAGATTGTTATGATGTTGATAAGTGGCCGGCGCATTTTAGCGGTGCGTATGATAGCAAGCTTTCTCTAATTTTGACACGTGTCTAGTGCACGTTAGCGGTCACGACGCATAAGGTTTGCATATCATGACTCAGAATTCCAATTTTGCCCTTTTGCTCCATCTGGTCCTGAATTGGGACCAAGTAGAGTCTTCACGTCGTCTAGACCGGATGAAGGACCAGGTTTGACTTGACTTGACATTGTAATAAATTTAGCATCAATATCGAGGCATTTTTGGCGGGAAAACGAGGCGCCAAAAATGAAGAAGAGTATAAAGAGTCTTGAGGGGGTTCATTTATTTCATTGCAAAATTCATTCTCAAGTCGTAAGGTTGGAGAGCTCCCCTCGAATTCAAGGTATTCTTCATATCTTTCGTCGTGTTCTTCATTTCTTAAATTTGTTCATAGGGTAGATTCAACTTGTTCTTGGCTAGAATATGAGTTTTGATCTCTAAATGGTTTGGGGATTTTTGGGATTGTGTTCATGTGAAATTAGGGTTTGATCTTCTGATATATTGGTTTTAGGTTGATTCGTTGTTTGTAGAGTGAACTGATATGTCGTCTGAGAGTTGCTTGAGCTCAAGTGATACACTGATGGAGATGTATATAGACTTGCCCTTGCGGGTTATCTCTCATATAGGATGTATGATGGAGAAAGATTTAGTGGGGATGAATATATTCTGACTGTCACGTCGGTAGAACCCTTTTTAGGTATCCCTAAGGATGTGCCACCACTCCGAGTAATTCTAGCAAAGTCAGGTGAAGAACCCAGTATAAGCGAGCCGACCAATATACTGATAAAAAATCCACCTAGTCGAGTGACCGAAAGGACCATGAGGGAGATGAAGATAAAATATCAGTTCCCTGAGTCGATTCAAGTGAGATTGGCCTCGTCGAACGAACGGATAGATTATAAGATTCCTGGGTGGATGGGGTTCTACGAATGCCCCTTCGTAGATGGGTTTAGGTTTCCACTCCCTAATCTCGTATGGGAGGTATCAGATCACTACAGGATAGCTCCTTCCCAACTAATGCCAAACACATGGAGGGTGTTGATGTCGGTTGAGGTTTTGACGTTCGAGTTAGGGGTTAGATTTTGGGTAAAAGACCTTCTATACACGTACTATTTGAAGGAACATGGTTTCGAGAAAGTAAGATATCACATGTTCCTTCGACACAAGAGGAAGCACCTGATTTCAGGATTGACCATGAATGATCGAGGAGGATGGCAAAAGATGTAATTTTTGTGAGAGGAGATGGTGTATTTGGGTCGACTGGGTCTGGTCGAATACCTAAACATTGGAATACAACGAGTGAATGATATTTTACTTGTGCTTTGTGTTTTGTTGTAGACTCATTACTTTCCTAACACTCTATAATTATTTTCTTTGTAGGTTCGACTCGGAATAGTAGCTTCGACGTAACACCTGGAGTCATTGCAAATACGAATAATTTGTTGAGCATTCCTTCGCCAGAGAGGAATTGCATGGTGGTTTTAGAGGAGAAAATGCCGAGGTTGAGTCCGTTGTGGAAAGAGGTTTTCTATCCGGAAGGTATCCTCTTGCCCCTGACCAAACATATATTGGCTGTCATTCTCATTACTTGGGCGTGTCAGCTCCTCTTCGAGGAAACTTGATTTTTACGGACTCTAACCCTTGAAGAAAATTTATGCGCAGTAGAGAGGATGTCGAGTAAGTTTAAAATCCCATCGGTTGAAGAAATGCTCGAAATGAGAAGAAAGAAAAAGGCCAAAGGGAAGGAAGTCAAAATAGTCACTGAGCCTCCGCATCTAAAGGGGGTTGCTCCGTCCATTCTTCCATTGGAGGCTACCCATAAGACGTCGGTTAGGTCAGGGCATCCTTCTAAGAAGAGGAAATAGCTGATTAACCCCGAAGAAGATTTAGAGATTGTAGTTATCAAGATCCCAATGGGTGCGACTGTAATGTCGGATCCATCCAGCGTGTCCGAGTTTGCTGAGGGGCTATTACTAGAGGAAGACAAATGTCGACTCTTGACATTGAGGGCACTAGAAGCGGGAAAGAGAGCTATCGCTCGAAGCTATGAGGTAACCACTTCTTGAGTATTTTCATATCTCTTCGATGATGTTTACTAACTGTAGGCATTGTATTTTTGCATGTGATACCCGATGATGAGTCTCAGTTGGAGGCACTACTTTTTTTAGTCATGGAAGTTGTGGGAAGCGGTCGTCGGAAGGGAGTTGGTATTTCGTTATATTTTTATTCACTTGTTTAGCGTCAAGCTCACTTGCTAGACCTCCGTTTAGAGCACCATTGGCCTAAAAAAAACCCAAAACCCTTTTAATCTAGCCCATACACACTTAACCCACTAACTAAGCCACCACACACCAAGCCAAACCAAGCCCACACACAACTAGGCCCACACGCCCATATCACCCTAAATTACATCCCAATTAAATCAAATATTAAATTAAAAATTAATTAGATAATGTAATTGAATTAAATAAAATAATTAAACCATTTACCAATTAAATAAAACATAAAATATAATTATACCAAATTAAAATATTGTAACTTCCTAATCCAAAATATCATATACTAAATTAAAGAAATATCATGCCTAATTAAAGCACTCATAACCAATTTAACTGGAATGGGGATCCAAGGGTGCATCTCCGACAGTTTGTATCAGTTATGAGTTCAGTTGGCCTATCTGTAGACAACAGAAATCGGCGACGCTGTTCTAGGCTCGCGGCCTAGTTGGGAAGTACGAAATAACATGGAGTTGCCACCAGGTGTGAATCGGGACAAAGATTTAAGGCCGCACTCACCCCTCGCAAGGGAAGACCTCAAACCATTGGGTTCAGAATGGTCCCTTACTTATGTCACTTGTGATGATATAATTTGTGCAATAAATCAACCGAGTCTACTCAATAATCATGCTCAAGGGTACTTAGATCTAACATGCTTCCATCTAACTAATTCCTAATCTAAGTTTGCATGCTTGAAAGTAAATTTTTTAAACGGAAAACATGCGACATAACACAACGAGCATTTTAAGCCATTAAACCAAAATAAACAAATAACTAATTAAACATAAACATAAACTAAACAAAGCATCATGCATAAAGAATAAAGAAACGACATGCCTAAATAACATAATCATGCTTCGAACATTAAATAATAAACTAAATTAAATCATGCTTAAAATAATAAATAAACAACCTATAAACTACAACATGCTCAAATACAATTTGGATGAGACGAGATATATGTATCTTAAGTGGTACGTGGCGTTGTATCCCGAGTGCAGACCGCAATACCGTCCATTCGGAATCGGCTACGGAATTTACGTCCGGGTTTCCATCCGATATACCACAAAAGAGAACACACATCCCGCTCATCCAACAATCACATCATGCCTCAAACGACTCTCATGCAATAATATTTTAAAATAAATAAAATAAAATGAAAGATGATAAATAAGAAGGTGCCCTCAGGTCTAACCTCTTTTGTCGTCCAAGAAAGGGCGTTACACGTCCGTTGGAAGGGTGAATGATCCGCAACTCTTTTGGTTCACTAACTCAACATTTTTCCTCACTGTTTTGCTATTCGGGCTGCTGTTTTTTACTCCGTTTCGCTGCTGTTTTGCTGCTGTTTTTCAGGTCACTGTTTTGGTCGTTTCGGGGACTGTTTTGAGTGATTTTGAAGGCTAATGGGGCTGCGGTTTTGAGGGGGTTTTTTGGGGGTGTTTATGCAGTTTTTTAGTGCAGTTTTGGGGTGTTTTCTGGGCTGTTTTGGGGGTTAAATAGGCGTGAAAAACTGGCAGTGCAGTGAGACAGAATGCAGCAGTGAATGAAGGGGATATGCGGAAGTTTTAAGGCTTATTTCAGGGGAATTTGCGGCACTTTAAGGGGGAATTGTTGGTGCGATTTTGGGCAGTAAAGGGGCTTGAATTGGGAAGTTACGGGCTGTATTTGGCGTGCAGTGAAGGGGGAATTCACAGGGCAGTTCTCAGCTGTGAAGGAAGGTAGATGCATTGGTGTTGGAAGGTGGTGTGGGTGTGAATATGAGGGCTGTGCAGGAAGGGTTTGTGGCGTGAATAATGAGGGCTTTACTGTGAGTTTCTTGTGTGAATCTGCCAGCCAGCCAGGGTTTGAATGTGTGGAGAGGGGTTATTTTATAGGCGAGGGGATGGATTTTACCTTGTTGGGGAAGGAATTAAATTTGTGTATTAATTAGGAGATATTTTTAATTTAGTATGTGATAAGGAAAATCTTTTAATTAAGGGAAGTGATTTGATTTATTCTTTTTAGTTAAGGATATGATTTATTTAATTTAGGAAGGTGATTTAATTAAATTAGGAATGTGTTTTATTTAAATTAGGAATTTAATTTAATTTAATTTCAAGTTCAATTTAATTGGTGAATGTGATTTAATTTAATTTAAGTTTAATTTTAATTGGTTTTAATTATTTAATTTATGAGATGTGTTTTAAATATTTTAATTATTTAATTTGTGAGATGTGTTTTAAATGTTTTAATTATTTTTGGATGTGATTTAATGGGTTTGGTGTGTTTAAAAATATAGGTCCAACAAGCGAACCCGAAGCGAAACAAGCGAGTTAAATCTGACAAAATGCTAATTTCCAACTTTACCCTTCCAACGTCCGTTTCCCGCGGCTTTCACAACTAAATAGGTAGTGTCTCCATACGAGACTCATCATCGGGCTGATATGCAAAAATGCAATGCCTACAGTCGCCCCCACTTTGATGGGACTTGTGCAGTGTGTGACAATGACAATCCTATTAAAGTACGTGCAATGCATTTTTACTTACCTGGCTCGCCAGCTGTCACCTGGTCTGCCTGCTGTGCTGAGTTGATAATGCTAAACCCCGTACCTAGGGCGTCGCGGGGTTGCGTCTCCGTACCTAGAGTGCCGCAGTGATGATGTTGGTTGTCTGGATGCTAACCCCGTAACTATGGTGTCGTAGTGACGTCTCCGTACCTAGAGAGCCACAAAATGTCTGAATAATCCACATGCCGTACCTGGCGTGCTAACCCCGTACCTAGGGCGTCGCTGTGGTCTGAATGCTAACCCCGTACCTAGGGTGTCGCAGTGACGTCTCAGTACCTAGAGAGCCACAAAATGTCTGAATAGTCCACATGCCGTACCTGGCGTGCTAACCCCGTACCTAGGGCGTCGTTGTGGTCTGAATGCTAACCACGTACCTAGGGTGTCGCAGAGTGACGTCTCCGTACCTAGAGAGCCACAAAATGTCTGAATAGTCCACATGACGTACCTGGCGTGTGCTAACCCCGTACCTAGGGTGTCGCTGTGGTCTGAATGCTAACCCCGTACCTATGGTGTCGTAGTGACGTCTCTGTACCTAGAGAGCCACAAAATGTCTGAATAGTCCACATGTCGTACATGGCGTGCTAACCCCGTACCTAGGGCGTCGCTGTGGTCTGAATGCTAACCCTGTACCTAGGGTGTCGCAGAGAGTGACGTCTCAGTACCTAGAGAGCCACAAAATGTCTGAATAGTCCACATGCCGTACCTGGCGTGCTAACCCCGTACCTAGGGCGTCGTTGTGGTCTGAATGCTAACCACGTACCTAGGGTGTCGCAGTGACGTCTCCGTACCTAGAGAGCCACAAAATGTCTGAATAGTCCACATGACGTACCTGGCGTGCTAACCCCGTACCTAGGGTGTCGCTGTGGTCTGAATGCTAACCCCGTACCTATGGTGTCGTAGTGACGTCTCTGTACCTAGAGAGCCACAAAATGTCTGAATAGTCCACATGTCGTACATGGCGTGCTAACCCCGTACCTAGGGCGTCGCTGTGGTCTGAATGCTAACCCTGTACCTAGGGTGTCGCAGTGACGTCTCCGTACCTAGAGAGCCACAAAATGTCTGAATAGTCCACATGCCGTACCTGGCGTGCTAACCCCGTACCTAGGGCGTCGTTGTGGTCTGAATGCTAACCACGTACCTAGGGTGTCGTAGTGACGTCTCTGTACCTAGAGAGCCACAAAATGTCTGAATAGTCCACATGCCGTACCTGGCGTGCTAACCCCGTACCTAGGGTGTCTCTGTGGTCTGAATGCTAACCCCGTACCTAGGGTGTCACAGTGACGTCTCCGTACCTAGAGAGCCACAAAATGTCTGAATAGTCCACATGTCGTACCTGGCGTGCTAACCCCGTACCTAGGGCGTCGCTGTGGTCTGAATGCTAACCCCGTACCTAGGGTGTCGCAGTGACGTCTCCGTACCTAGAGAGCCCAAAATGTCTGAGTGCTAACCCCGTACCTAGGGTGTCGCGGTGACGCCTCCATACCTAGAGTGTCACAAATGTCTGAGTGCTAACTCCGTCCCTAGGGTGATCTTATATCTCCATACCCGGAGTGCCGTACCTGGCTGATCTGATATCTCCATACCCGGAGTGCCGTACCTGGCCGATCTGATACTGATGTCTCCATACCCGGAGTGCCATACTTGGCTGATCTGATACTGATGTCTCAATACCCGGAGTGCCATACCCGGAAAAACTGATGCTGATAATGATGTGGGCCTCGCCCCCATAGTGCCATACCCGGCGTGCCATTCTCGGCGTGTCCATTCCCGGACTATATCTCCATTCTCGGAGTACCATTCCCGGCGTGCCATTCTCGGCGTGCTCATTCTTGAGCTGTCCATTCCCGGACTATATCTCCATTCTCGGAGTGCCATTCCCGGTGTGCCATTCTCGGCGTGTCCATTCCCAGACTATATCTCCATTCTCGGAGTGCCATTTCTGGACTATATCTCCATTCCCAGCGTGCCATTCTCGGCGTGTCCATTCCCGGACTTGTCCATTCCCGGACTATATCTCCATTCTCGGAGTGCCATTCTCGGCAGAACTGATCTGATGTGATGCGAGCCTCGCCCCCAGAATGCCATGCCTGGCAGAAACTGATCTGATGCTATGTGGGCCTTCCCTCCAAAATGCCATACCCGGCAGAACTGATCTGATGTGATGCGGGCCTCGCCCCCAGAATGCCATACCTGGCAGAACTGATACTGAACCATTGTGCGCCTCTCCCCCAGAATGCCATACCCGGCAGAACTGACATTGAACCATTGTGGGCCTCACCCCCAGAGTGTCATATCCAGCAACACTGATACCGATAATGATGTGGGCCTCGCCCCCAGAGTGTCATACCCGGAAAGATTGATACTGATGCTAATATGGGCCTCGCCCCCAGACTGATGCTGATGTGGGCCTCGGTCCTGGGATTCATTCCCTGGATTCATTCCAAATTCTGACGATGTGGGCCTCGGCCCTGGAATTCATTCCCTGGATTCATTCCAAATTCTGACGATGTGGGCCTCGGCCCTGGGATTCATTCCCTGGATTCATTCCAAATTCTGACGACGTGGGCCTCGACCCTGGGATTCATTCCAAAACTAATGATGCAGTGTGCCTCGACCCTAGGACGCATCCAAATAACTGCAACCGACAACGGGACCTCGACCCTGGGACGCATCCCAAAAACTAATGATGCAGTGGACCTCGATCCTGGGACGCATCCCAATAGCTACAACTGAGTACGGAGGCCTCGACCCTGGGACGCATCCCAATACCGCTGATAAAATATGGGCCTCGACCTTGGGACGCATCCCAAAAATGATGATGCAGTGAACCTCGATCCTGGGACGCATCCCAATAGCTGTAACCAACAACGGGGGCCTCGACCCTGGGACGCATCTCAATACCGCTGAAAAAATATGGGCCTCGACTCTGGGACGCATCCCAATAACGCTGACAAAAGGCGGGCCTCGACCTTGGGACGCATCCCCAAACTAATACTGATGTGGGCCTTGCCCCCAAACTGATACTGACATGGGCCACACTCCAAACTGATGCTGATGTGGGCCTCAACCCTGGGACTCATCCCCAAAATTGATACTGATGCCAATATGGGCCTCATCCCTGGGACTCATCCCCAAAACTGATACTGATGTGGGCCTCAACCCTGGGATTCTTTCCCGAAACTACTGATATGGGCCTCGACCCCAAACTGAAATTGATGTGGGCCTCGCCCCTATACAGACACTGATGTGGGCCTCGCCCCCAAACTGATACTGATGTGGGCCTCGTCCGAAAACTGATACTGATATGGGCCTCAACCCTAGGACTCACCCCCAAAACTACTACTCATATGTTGCTGATTCTGGTTGGCTTATCTTTGCCGCTTTCTCTTTTTCTTCTTTGAAACCTGTGAATACAAAACGAAACAAACACAAAAAGAATGCAAAATATGTTACGTGTATGCATGCATGCATGAATGAATTTCCTATTCTGTTGGGTTAGGTCTTCCGCTAGTTCTCCAAATGATTACTCAGTCTTCTCTCTGGTCTCATGAATCAATATCTTGTTATGTCCCTGATTCGCGATGTGGTAGACTGGTAGCCCCCAGTCTTGGTTTAGCTTTTTTTCTCTCCGCTGTGTGTACTTGGT
This sequence comes from Zanthoxylum bungeanum, assembly GCA_019454045.1. Taxonomy (NCBI): domain Eukaryota; kingdom Viridiplantae; phylum Streptophyta; class Magnoliopsida; order Sapindales; family Rutaceae; genus Zanthoxylum; species Zanthoxylum bungeanum. Next base: position 66,702 of record SKCR01026824.1, on the reverse strand, counting down.
CAAGATGAACCATATGGTGGGGCCTTCCATATCATCATGCTATATCCATGCTATGAAATAGTCCCAATAGCTACATATATTATTGCCCTCACAGAATGCTCAGTAATGAAACCAGAGAACCTTCAAAACATTCAATGCGACTCAAATCTAAGTCTTTGAATAAATTATCTAAGCCAGACTCAAAGTGTGTGTGTGCAAAGGTTCCTTTGCAGCTTGATCCTTAAGTAAGCCAACTCAATGATTTCGTTTCAAAAATCGGGATCGATGGGTCAAACCAACCTAGATGTCTCAATTATGCCTGCAGTTGCTTTTCTGTGCTCAATGTGGTATGGTTTTCTTTCTCTTTTTCTCTTTTTCTCTTGTCTCTTTCTTTTTTCTTTTCATTTTGAACTTTTTTTTTTCTTCTCTTTTTTTTTTCATTCTTTCTCTTTTTTTCAACACACCTATCCTTTAAGGTAGCATTTCTCCTCATGGTGGTCCTAATACTTGCCCATGGGTAGCTTCACGCTTATCGGTTATAGGCGGTTCAATTCTTTTCTTTAGAGACTTTTTTCTTTTATTTTCAACCATACCACACATCATAACACAAGTAAATCAGGATAAACATTTAGGCGAACGGTCATTCATCGACCTACAATTTCTTCAACTAGTCAGTTTGCTAACTTCTCAGATTTTCACTGCTAAGAACCATAATCAAGTGCTTACGAGTCTAACATAGATCAATCACTCAAAGTATCAGATAAAAGCACATCAAGAGTTTATCGTTTCTAAGATTTCACCCTAAAGCAAACGATTTCATCATTGGACTTATGCCTAACTATCAAAGACTAAAAACAAACAACAATTTTTTCTTTTTTTTTTTAGCCCACCATGTCTTTCTATCCTTGGCCGTAAGATTTCTGTTCCTCAGTTTCCTTTTCCCCGATATCCATGTTTTCTAAACTCTTCTTGATAAGTCTTCTCTTTTATCCCTAACCCAACGGATATCTATGATGGATTTTAAGACACGAGGGTTAACATGATGCATGTATGCATGAGATGCATGTGATGTATGAGACACAATATGCATGAGGTTATCAAAAGCATAAAGGGTGGCCCCTATAGGTCATACAACTATGGTTCACATATGGGTTTATAGGAGTGTGGACAAAGGCTCTCATTTGACGAAGGATTACCCACAACTAGGACTCCCCACTCAAGGGTTCAAGCGACCAAGTGAGTGCACCTTTTTTATACCTTACGGTACGTGCCAACGAGTTACGGTGTGTGACTTACTGTCGAATGGATTTCCCATTGTAGAATCCCCAGAGGGAGGGTGGAACGAGGCTCTCTTAAGTACCCACGCCCCTTAGGCTCTTATCGCTTGGTGTCAGGAATAAACAGCGAGTCCTCCAAACTAGTCTGTCACAACGAGCTACAAGCGATGATTTATCTAGGTGCCTTCACAACTTTTCCCCGAAGGGTAGTGAGTGAAGGAAGACACCCAACCATCACCTAGCTTCAACAAAGCCTTTGATTAACCCCCTCAACCCACTATAGAAATGGTCAACTAATGCACAAATTATACACATCACAAGACATGATTTCGAGGCCGATTCTCTATATCCCCAGTGGAGTCGCCAGACTGTAGACAACAGAAATCGGCGACGCTAATCTAGGCTCGCGGCCTAGTTGGGAAGTACGAAATAACATGGAGTCGCCACCGGTGTGAATCGGGACAAAGATTTAAGGCCGCACTCACCCCTCGCAAGGGAAGACCTCAAACCGTTGGGTTCGGAATGGTCCCTTACTTATATCACTTGTGATGATATAATTTGTGCAATAAATCAACCGAGTCTACTCAATAATCATGCTCAAGGGTACTTAGATCTAACATGCTTCCATCTAACTAATTCCTAATCTAAGTTTGCATGCTTGAAAGTAAATTTTTTAAACGGAAAACATGCGACATAACACAACGAGCATTTTAAGCCATTAAACCAAAATAAACAATAACTAATTAAACATAAACATAAACTAAACAAAGCATCATGCATAAAGAATAAAGAAACGACATGCCTAAATAACATAATCATGCTTCGAACATTAAATAATAAACTAAATTAAATCATGCTTAAAATAATAAATAAACAACCTATAAACTACAACATGCTCAAATACAAATTTGGATGAGACGAGATATATGTATCTTAAGTGGTACGTGGCGTTGTATCCCGAGTGCAGACCGCAATAACGTCCATTCGGAATCGGCTACGGAATTTACGTCCGGGTTTCCATCCGATATACCACAAAAGAGAACACACATTCCGCTCATCCAACAATCACATCATGCCTCAAACGACTCTCATGCAATAATATTTTAAAATAAATAAAATAAAATGAAAGATGATAAATAAAAAGGTGCCCTCAGGTCTAACCTCTTTTGTCGTCCAAGAAAGGGCGTTACACGTCCGTTGGAAGGGTGAATGATCCGCAACTCTTTTGGTTCACTAACTCAACATTTTTCCTCACTATTTTGCTATTCGAGCTGCTGTTTTTTTACTCCGTTTCGCTGCTGTTTTGCTGCTGTTTTTCAGGTCACTGTTTTGGTCGTTTCGGGGACTGTTTTTTGAGTGATTTTGAAGGCTAATGGGGCTGCGGTTTTGAGGGGTTTTTTGGGGGTGTTTATGCAGTTTTTTAGTGCAGTTTTGGGGTGTTTTCTGGGCTGTTTTGGGGGTTAAATAGGCGTGAAAACTGGCAGTGCATTGAGACAGAATGCAGCAGTGAAGGAAGGGGATATGCGGCAGTTTTAAGGCTTGTTTCAGGGGAATTTGCGGCACTTTAAGGGGGAATTGTTGGTGCGATTTTGGGCAGTAAAATGGGCTTGAATTGGGAAGTAAGGGGCTGTATTTGGCGTCCAGTGAAGGGGGAATTCACAGGGCAGTTCTCAGCTGTGAAGGAAGGTAGATGCGTTGGTGTTGGAAGGTGGTGTGGGTGTGAATATGAGGGTTGTGCAGGAAGTGTTTGTGGCGTGAATAATGAGGGCTTTACTGTGTGAATCTTCCAGCCAGCCAGGGTTTGAATGTGTGGAGAGGGGTCATTTTTATAGGCGAGGGGATGGATTTTACCTTGTTGGGGAAGGAATCAAATTTGTGTATTAATTAGGAGATATTTTTAATTTAGTATGTGATAAGGAAAATCTTTTAATTAAGGGAAGTGATTTGATTTATTCTTTTTAGTTAAGGATATGATTTATTTAATTTAGGAAGGTGATTTAATTAAATTAGGAATGTGTTTTATTTAAATTAGGAATTTAATTTAATTTAATTTCAAGTTCAATTTAATTGTGAATGTGATTTAATTTAATTTAAGTTTAATTTTAATTGGTTTTAATTATTTAATTTATGAGATGTGTTTTAAATATTTAATTATTTAATTTGTGAGATGTGTTTTAAATGTTTTAATTATTTTTGGATGTGATTTAATGGGTTTGGTGTGTTTAAAAACAGAGGTCTAACAAGCCAACCCGAAGCGAAACAAGCGAGTTAAATCTGACAAAATGCTAATTTCCAACTTTACCCTTCCAACGTCCATTTCCCGCGGCTTTCACAACTAAAGAGGTAGTGTCTCCATACGAGACTCATCATCAGGCTGATATGCAAAAATGCAATGCCTACACTATCTCAGCGCCAAGTGCAGAAGATGTTTGGAATGTCGCTCGAGGGAGCTCCCGTGGTGTGGTACCATAGTTTAGAGAAGAAAGTGAAGGAAGATTGAGAGAGTTGGCTGATGCCTTCCTGAAGCAATATGTCACTGACCTAGAGATCGATCTGTCACTCCGCGATCTGGATAATGTTAAGCAGAAATTGGAGGAGAGTTTTAAGGAATATGTGGACCGATGGAGAGGTCAGTTGTTGAAGATGCAGACTAGGCCTTCGGAGAAGGATCAGATTAAAATGATTATCAAGGGCACCAAGCCTTCCATTTACAGCAAGTTGAGGAGGATGACCTCCATGATTACAGACTTTCGGCAGTTGAGGGAAACTGTCATGGACATTGAAGACGAAGAGGCGAAAAATAGGAAGTTTTATGGCTTAAGTAGGAGGCCTGTTGGAGGGACATTGGGAACTAAGCCTGTTTCTGCGGAAGTTGCTGCCATCCGGAACCGGAGATTTTCCAACTTGGGAAGGCCCCTATCAAAGGTGCTAGAGAAATTGAAGAGGCAAGGGCTCTTAAAACCCTTGGAAGCCAAACCATTACCCAATCCCCCACCATCACATTATAACCTAAGCCTTTACTGTCACTTTCACCAACAAAAGGGCTATGACACCGACAACTGCGCCCGACTCCGCCATGAAATCCAAGACCTGATAGACTCCAAGAAAATACCTGACCTAGAAATAGAACAGCCTAACACACAGAAACCCCTTACCCAACTACCGTGTCGTACCACCAACAACCTATATGATCAATTCTGGCCTCCCAGAAGACCTTGTCCTAAAATCCTTTCACCCTCAAGCCTTTTGCCTGGGAATCTGGGATAGTACTAGTGAAGATGAGACTGAGCAGGGGAACTGTACAAGAGGCAAGCAAACAGTATTCAGTTGAAGTGTTTGAGAAAAGAAGAAGCTCAGCATGTAATGGAAGAAATACACGCCGGGGTATGTGGTCCGCACATGAACGGGTTGAATCTGTCCCGCAAGATAGTGAGACAAGGTTTTTATTGGTCAACCATGGAAACAGACTGCGCAAAGATGGTAAAGCACTGTCATGATTGTCAAGCACATGGTATTTTGAATCACTTGCCGCACACAGAGTTGCACGGGTTGTCAAAGCCGTGGCCTTTCTCAGCATGGAGAATTGATATGATTGGAGAAATTCGACCGAATGCGTTGAATGGGCATCGCTTCATAATAGTGGCGGTGGACTACTTCTCGAAGTGGGTGGAAGCCGAGTCATTCCGCAATGTTACAGCAAAACAGATGGCAAAGTTTATAGCTCGGAACCTCATTTGTCGGTATGGTATACCGCATCATGTAGTGACAGACAACGGAGTTCAGTTTCAAAGAGAGACGAAGGCAATGTTACAGAGGTATGAGATAGGCCACCACAAGTCATCACCGTACAGGCCGCAGGCAAATGGGGCAGTTGAGGCAGCCAACAAGACTATAAAGACAATTTTAGCCAAGATGACAGAGAACTGCAGAGATTAGGTCGAGAAACTACCATATGCTTTGTGGGGGTACAGAACATCAGTAAGAACAGCAACAGGTGCCACACCGTACTCTTTAGTCTATGGAATGGAAGCAGTATTGCCAGTAGAAGTGGAAATATAGTTTATGAGGGTATTAGTGGAGGCAGAATTATAGGAACATGAGTGGGCCGCACAGAGGTTTGATCAGTTAGCACTACTGGATGAGAAGAGAACGAAGTCTTTGTATCACATGCAGTTGTATCAGAAGATATTAGCCCGAGCATTCAACAAGAAAGTACGCCCCACCAAGATCAGAAAGGGTGATTTGGTACTTAAGCAATCAAGGCCGTCGACGACAGATCCAAGAGGAAAGTTCAGACCTAACTGGGAAGGACCTTACATAGTGCAGAAAGTAATGGGAAATGGAGCAGTGAGGCTATCAGACTTGGAAGGGAACGAGTTCACCTAGCCGATCAACGTAGACAGATTGAAGCAGTATTTTCACTGAGGGAGAGAAGACCGAGCAGTCACCACGGGAATTGGCAGAAGACCTAACCCAACGAATAAGAAAATCATTCATGCATACACGTAACATTGCATTCTCTTCGTGTTTGTTTTTGTTTTGTGTTCGCAGGTTCGAAGAAGGAGAAAGCGGCTGAAATGAGCCAAGCAGCGTCAGTACAGTTTCAGTCTTAGGGATGAGTCCCAGGGGGCGAGGCCCACATCAACTGTTTTTGGGGATAAGTCCCAGGGGGCGAGGCCCATATCAGCTTGGGGGCGAGGCCCATGTCAGCTTGAGGGCGAGGCCCATATCAGCTTGGGGGCGAGGCCCATATCAGCTTGGGGTCGAGGCCCACATGGTCAGCAGTTTTGGGATGTGTCCCAGGGTCGAGGTACCCTTGTTGACAGTTGCAGTTCCGGGATGCGTCCCAGGGTCGAGAGACCACTGCATCATCAGTTGTAGTTCCGGGATGCGTCTCAGGGTTGAGGGCCCACTACATCATTTGTTCTAGGGCGAGGCCCTCATTTCCAGCGGTATCGGGATGCGTCCCAGGGTCGAGGTGCCCCCGTTGTCGGTTGCAGTTATTGGGATGCGTCCCAGGATCGAGGTCCACTGCAGCACTAACTCAGCTCGAGGCAGCAGACGAGCCAGGTAAGTGAAAATGCATTGCATAAATTTGATAGGATTGTTCAAAGTCACACACTGCACAAGTCCCATCAAAGTGGGGGCGACTGTAGGCATTTCATTTTTGCATGTGATACCCGATGATGAGTCTCAGTTGGAGGCACTACTTTTTTTAGTCATGGAAGTTGCGGAAAGCGGTCGTCGGAAGGGAGTTGGTATTTCGTTATATTTTTATTCACTTGTTTAGCGTCAAGCTCACTTGTTAGACCTCCGTTTAGAGCACATTTGGCCTAAAAAAAACCCAAAACCCTTTTAATCTAGCTCATACACACTTAACCCACTCACCAAGCCACCACACACCAAGCCAAACCAAGCCCACACCACAACTAGGCCCACACGCCCATATCACCCTAAATTACATCACAATTAAATCAAATATTAAATTAAATATTAATTAGATAATGTAATTGAATTAAATAAAATAATTAAACCATTTACCAATTAAATAAAACATAAAATATAATTATACCAAATTAAAATATTGTAACTTCCTAATCCAAAATATCATATACTAAATTAAAGAAATACCATGCCTAATTAAAGCACTCATAACCAATTTAAAGATATTGACTTCCTATTCTAAACCAATCTTGTCTCCATAAAATCCATTGATTTCCTTCTTTAACACTAAATCAAATCTCTTCCTTGTGAGACAAGGAGAAGCCCTAACCCTTCTCTATATAAACAAAGCCAAACCAAGCCTCTCCCACTCTCTCAATTCATGCCCAACTCTCTCTAATCTCTTACAATTCACGGCAATAGCACCATAACAAGTAAAGAATAATTCTCTTCATCTCCTCCACTCACCAAGCCAAAACCAGCCCCATACAGCAGCCCTCCATTACCGAAAATTACACCCCCATAAACACCTTAGATCATCGAAAAATATAGCCCCAAAACAGTCCTCACAAGTGCCGAAAATCACAGCCCCATACAGCCCCTAAACACCATCCAATTACCAAAAACAACTGCCCCTGGAACTGCAGTAACATTTCCGAAAATTAACCCCTAAAACAGTAGCAAAATCCTCTTAAAACAGTCCCTAAAATCCTTAAAACATTAACATAAAAAAACTGCACTCTAAGCCTCCTTAAACAACCGAAAAACACAACCATTGAACCTCTAAAAACACAAAAAACAGTAGCTTTGAAGACCTGAAACAGTAAGCAAAAAATACAGAGGAAACAGCAGCAAAACGAAGGTCAAACAGCAAGCAAAACAGCAAAACGGTGAGCTAAGACGCTAAACCAGTGAACCGGAGAAGTTGAGGAGCTTTTACCCTTCCGATCTCCGGGAAACGCAAGTCCAAAAATCGGTAAAAAAGGTTAGACCTGAGGGTATTTTTCACACTCGTTTTCAATTTATTTTTATTATTTATTGAGTATTGTTCGCATGATTATTATGTTAAAATGCATGTTGTGGCCCTTCAGTAGATAAATATGCATGTATTACGAAATATTGTATGTTGTGGCCTTGGAATAAAATGAAAGATGTGTCAACTCTCGCGGTATATCGGATGGAAACCCGGACAAAAATTTCATAGCTGATTCCGAATGGACGGTAGTATGATCTGTACTCGGGATACAACTCCACGTACCGCTTGAGTAAACGGCACCTTCTTTTGTTTTATGTTGCTTTGATTTATTTATTATTCGTCATTTAAATTGCACATGTTACTTATTTATGCATGATGCTATCGAGCGCATGGGCTTAGTAAGTCGGATTAAAGGTCCCATATTTGGAGGATTTAAAACCCTTTACCACGATGCTTTGCCACGCCGGTTGATGTGTGTTCGGTTGAATGTACGATATGTTCAATCGGGCATACTAAGTTTGATATTATTGTCTTTATTCTTTGTATGCATGATGCGATCGAGCGCATGGGCTTAGTAAGTCGGATTAAAGGTCCCCTATTTGGAGGGGTTAAAACCTTTACCACGATGCTTTACCGCGCCGGTTGATGTATGTTTGGTTGGATGTAAGATATGTTCAATCGGGCATACTAAGTTTGATATTATTGTCTTTATTCTTCATATGCATTATGCGATCGAGCGCATGGGCTTAGTAAGTTGGATTAAAGGTCCCCTATTCTGAGGGGTTAAAATCCTTTACCACGATACTTTGCCGCGCCGGTTGATGTATATTCGGTTGAATGTAAGATGTGTTCAATCAGGTAAACGAAGTTTCATATAGTTATCTTTCTCTTTGTACGCATTGTAATGAAAAGCGCATGGGCTTATTGTGTTGGACTAAAAAGGTTCTCCATTTGGGGGAAGAAAAGCCTAAAAGGCTACCGTTACCACGAAATTTTCCGCGTCTTTCATACATTGATTACATCATCTATCCCTGTCTTGGCTCTATCTATTACCATTGGTACACCCATATTATTAGCCCTTGCACTTTCCTTTGTTCACACACAAACCAGAACCCTCATTCACGTTAAGACCTAAGCCTCTTCACGCTAATCACACCTTCACCCACTTAGCCTCAGCCCAGGCGTAAAGCCACCTATACCATTCACGCCATAAAGCCATTATCCTAACGCCACAGCCCTCTCAAACACTTAAGCCTGACCACCGCGCAAAACTGCCTCCGTCACTGCACGAGAAAACCCCTGCCTTTTTGCCCACACATTGCCGCACCTAACTCCCTACAAATCACTTCAGATTGCCGTGAAAAGAACCCCCCAATCAGCCTCATTTCACGCACACAACCAGCACCAAATCTGCCCACAAAATAATAGACCTTTGCCGATCAAATACAAAGCCACAAACACTCAAAACAGCAGCCTCATTTGACGCATCAGGCACCTCTAAAACAGCCCCGAACTACATCACACAATACCCCCAAAAAAGGACCCACGCATGTGTTTGTGTCAATTCTAGATATCTTTGCCGCGCTTCTTGCCATGTCATTTATCTTTTAGCACAACATTACTCTATTCACGCATGTATTATGAAATCCCATATAGTCATCCTTATCTTTGTACGCATCGTAATGAAAAGCACATTTATTCCATTGGTTGCATCATTTACCTTAGTCTTGGCTTAACGTATTATAATTCATATATCCATGTTATGATAGCATTTGAGTATTATTTCTTGTGGTATATCGGATGGAAACCCAGACATAAATTCCATATCCGATTCCGAATGGACGGTAGTGCGGTCTGTACTTGGGATACAATTCCACGTACCACTTGGAAAAATGCTCACATGTGTGTTTGTGTCCATATTAGTTATCTTCTTTTGCACCACGTCATAGCATGCTTACTTCAATGCCTAATTGCATCCTTAATTGTCTTTTTGCATTATGTACTTAGTTGACTCTTTTATTTACGCATGGACATGTAATGGCTATTTGTTTATGCTTCCGCACGTATAAGTATGATATGTCTATAAAATCACATGTTCGCCATTATTTGATTCGCTTTTTTGTGTGCTTGTGTTTCCATGAATACAATATGCCAATAAAGTTGTATGTTCGTTGCTACTTTGATTTAATTTCAAGCATGCAATCTTAGATGTAAGATATATGCAAATTAAGGTGTAAGTTTTATTTTTGCGCATATGAACTTAGAAGCATGATACTCTTGGAAATAAGTGTTACTTAAGCTTGATTAAATTATTACACAAATCCTTTCATTACCAGTGACATAAGTAAGGGACCATTCTGAACCCAACGGTTTGAGGTCTTCCCTTGCGAGGGGTGAGTGCGGCCTTAAATCTCATTTTCCCGGTTCACATCGGGTGGCGACTCTATTATTCTCCGATTTAGTCCCCCGTGGCTACTCCGTACTCCCAACTGGGCCGCGAGCCCGTAACAGCATGTGTCGTCCAGTTTCTGTGTTCCTACACTAACATCTCATTTTTCGGTTGTAGACTCTAGATTATGCCATCTTCCAACAGAATTATGTGAAGGCCAATCTGAAGAAGTTGATGGACATGGAGAAATCAAATGCAGTATTGTGAAAGGAACTGGCCAAAGCTAAAGCTGTTTTAGATGATTCTAAAAAGAATGCGAGGGATGCTGAGAGCGAAGCCAAGGTCGTGAAAGCCACATTGAAGATGAGGTCGACTGAATTGGAATCCTATAAGGAGAGCGTTGAAGTGCTGGAGGTTCAGAAGGTTGAGCTGTTGGATAGATTGGAAGGAATGGCCATGGAAGCCATCGTGAAAGATAGATGCGTCCTCATGAAACAATACTTATCTGGAGAGCACAGTACTTGGGACCCAAATAAGTGGATTAAGTTGGGTGCTCCTTGTCAGTTGAGGAAACGGAGGCTGAATTAGGGCATGAAGTCAGTTCAAATGAGGTTCTTGTAGGAGAAATTGATAGAGCCGATGTTGTCGAGCTGATCGAATAGGCTCCAGTGGTTGATGCTTCGGTCGAGAAAGTTGTTGAGGTTGCCACGGAAGAGTCTAGACCAGAGCATCCTATGGAGACTGATCCCATCATTCAGCCGATTAATCCAGTCGCACCTGTCGAAGGCCAAGAAACTTGATGTATTTTTGTTCTTTTTGGCTTCTATCTTTTTATAACCTTGGCTTGAAGTATAAAAATTTTCTTCTTTTCAATGCAAATTTTAATTGTCATCTGGATGAAAATGCATATTCTATCTGTCATCTGGATGGAATCAGATTGTTAAAATAAAATATGTTCAATTCAAAATCAAACTTAGTGGAATTTCAAAAAAATTGATATGCACGCCCCTTAGTCGTAGGACTGCGATTTATTGAGTGATCCATTAGTCATCAAATATTATTGTTATCTATAGAATATCCTGAGGTGAATGGCATTCCAACTATTTTGGATATGTCGACCATCTTCTGTTTTCAGTTTGTAGGCTCCATGACCTACAACTTTTATGATGATGTATGGACCTTCCCATGTATGACCGAGTTTCCCATCCCTAACTTCCTTCGTAATTTGAAAGACTTTCCGTAGGACCCAATCTCCTTTTTTGAATGTTCTACACCTCATGTTTTTGTTGAAGTATTTGAACATCTTCTGTCGGTGCGCTGTAAGTCGTAAGGATGCGTTCTCCCTAAGTTCGTCAATGGTGTCAAGACTATTGGTCAAGAGTTACCTATTGATACTCTCGTCAATCCACTGGTATCGAGGCGAAGGAACATTACAATCAGTTGGAATGACCGATTTGGTGCCAAAGGCCATGGAGAATGGGGTTTCACCAATAGAAGATCTCACACTCATTCGGTATGACCAAAAGACTCCAGGGAGTTCGTCATCCCACGCTCATTTTGCTTGCTCCAATCTTTTCTTTATAGTGTTCATTATGGTTTTATTGGAAGACTCGGCTTGACCGTTGGCTTATGGGTAGCGTGGGGTGGAGAAGCTTAGTTTGATTCCCCAACTATTGCAAAAATCTTAGAAGCGATGAATGATGAATTAGGAACCATTGTCAGTAATGATCTCTCGGGGTAGGCCGAAATGACAAATGATGTTCTTCCATATAAAGCTATGTACTTCCTTATCCCTTTTCCTCGCGAAGGATTCTGCTTCAATCCATTTAGAGTAATAATACGTCCATGCGAGCATGTAAACTCGTTGTCCCGAGGCGACGGGAAGTTTCCGAATAATTTCCATTCCCCATTTCATGAATGGCCAAGGGGATAAATTAGGACTGAGTTTATCTGGTGCGAGATAGGAGACTGAGGCAAACCTTTTACATTTCTCACACTTACGAGCAAAATCAATAACGTCGGCTCGTATTGTTGGCCAATAGTACCCGGCGGTGTAGGCTCGACACGCAAGACTTCTTCCCCCGAGTGATTTCCACATTCCCCCTCGTGTAGTTCGGTTAACACATAACACGCTTCTTCGGTAGCGAGGCACTTGAGGTAGGGTCTGAAAAATGATCTTCTCAAAAGTTGATTGTCATAGAGAGTGAATCATGCAGCTTTTCATTGGATCTTTCGAACGTCCACCTTATATGTCGGTAGTGTTCCTTCTCTCAAGTATTTGATCAATGGAGACATCCACAAGTTGACTTGGTCGATGGAAGTAATGACTTGAGCTTCTTCTTTGGCAATGGCGGGCTATTGTAGATACACTACCGGGATGGCCTGAATATTATCTCCTTGTATGGTTGACCCGAATGTGGCCAAGGCATCCACGTGGGTGTTCTTTGTTCTCAAAATTTGTGAGAGTGAAAAAGATTCTAGTGTCGACTGGATCTCTTTAACCTTCGATAAGTAGGCTGCCATTTGGGACCTGCGAGCTTGGTAAGACCCTTGGAGTTGGTTAACAACTAATTGAGAATCTGATGTCACCTCGACCCTTTTCACTCCTAATTCCTTAGCTAGAGTTAATCTGGCTATCAAGGCTTTGTACTCGGCCTCATTATTGGTGGTTTTGAAGACACATTTAATTTGTTGTTGTATGATGTTGCATGTTAGAGTAGTGATCACAATACCTAAACCAGAACCACATCTGCTGGATGATCCGTCGACTGTAAATTTCCATGTATCAGTAGTCCGGAAACAGTGAACCTCTTTTTCGGCCTTGGCTTGTAGGCTGGGATTGAAGTCTGCCACGAAATCTATAAGAGCTTGAGATTTGATAGCGGTTTGTGGCTGGTATGTGATGTCATATTCTCTAAGTTCAACAGCCCATTTGGTCAGTCTACCCGAGAGTTCGGCCTTGTGAAGTATGCTCCTCAGTGGGTAGGTGGTATAAACGGTGATTGGATGCCCCTGAAAATAGGGACATAGCCCTAGTGTCGCGGTTACTAGGGCAAGAATAGCTTTTCCATTTAAGTGTATCATGTCTCCGGATCGAGCAGAGCTTTACTTATGTAATAGACTGGGAGCTGCTGCCCTCATTCTTCTCTAATTAGTACAGCGCTAACTGCTTGTCTTGAGACTCCCAGGTACAGGAATAGCCTTTCAGTGTCGACTGGCTTGGACAAGAGAGGTGGCGTGGTCAAGTATTCTTTGAGTTTTTTTAAGGCTTCTCTCACAGGCTGGGGTCCATTCAAAATTCTTTGCCTTCTTGCCTGGAGTGAGGATGAAACTTATATCGGTAGACTTGGAGATGAACCTATTTAATGCGGCGACCCTTCCTGTAAGTCACATGACGTCTTTTGGGTTTGAAGGGGAAGGAATATTGAGGATGGACTTTATCTGCTCCGGGTTAGCTTCTATACCACGTCGAGTGACTAGGTATCCAAGAAATTTCCTGGAGGCTACTCTGAAGGCGCATTTGGTGGGGTTCAGCTTGATTCCGTACTTCCTCATCACGTCGAATGCATCCCCCAAGTGTTATATGTGTTGTCCGGCTCGCAATGATTTCACCAACATGTCATCAATATAGACTTCCATAGTTTTTCTAATTTGGTGGGAGAACATTTTGTTGACAATGCATTGGTAGGTGGCCCTAATATTCTTAAGTCCGAATGGCATCACCTTATAACAATAGACTCCCATATTGGTAACAAAAGCCGTTTTCTTCTGGTCATTTGGGTGCATGAGAATTTGGTTGTAGCCTGAATATGTGTCCATGAAACTCAGCAATTCGTGCCCAACTGTAGCATAAACCATTGAATTGATTTGGGGGAGTGGGAAAGAATATTTTGGACAAGCCTTGTTTAGGTCTGTGAAATCAATTGAGACCCGCCATTTTCCATTCTTCTTCCGGACTACCACAACGTTAGTGAGCCACTCCGAGTATTGGACCTCTATGATGGCTCCATTCTCCAATAACTTTTGAACTTCCTCGTCGATGACTCGGTTTCTTTTTGGAGCAAACTTCCTCCTCTTTTGTCTGACAGGTGGGTAGTCTGGATCCACATGTAGCTCATGGGTAATCATCTTTGGGTTTATTTTTGTCATATCTTTATGCGATCAAGCGAAACAGTCTTGCCGTTCCTTGAGGAAATCAATAAACCCGGCGCATAGAGCGGGATCGAGGTGGGCCCGTACTTGGGCTTTATGGTTTAGGTAGAGTGGATGGATTTGGACCTCATCGAGCTTTTTGACTTTAGGAGAGTCAAGGTTGATTCGACAAGATCCCTCATGTAATTGCTATGCTGACTGGGATTTTGCTTTCAGGGTCGTTTGGTAGCAAATTCTGGAAGCAACTTGATCTCCTTTGATTTCTTGGACACCCCATTTGGTGGGGAACTTCAACACCTCGTGATAGGTAGACGAGACTGCCCTCATGTCGTGAATCAAGGTCGCCCCATTATCAGGTTGTAGGCTGAAGGGAAATCCAGGGCTAGAAAGGTGGTTATTTTGTTGACTCCGCATGCGTATACTGGGAGAGCAATTCCCCCAATGTGATTTTTTGTTCCCTGTTGAAGCCAATCAAGGCCGTCGACCGATGATTTATTTTCTCCAATCTCTCCCATGTCAATGAGGGCGGTTATAAAGATGATGTTAGCTGATGACCATGTGTCGACCAACACTCTATTGATCATCAAATTGGCCACTTACAAGGAAATCACCAACGCGTCATGATGGAGATTTTTATGACTGGATTTTTGTCGTCATTGAATTAAATTACCAAGTTGGTGTAGTTTCCCTCTATCATCACCGTAGAATGCAACGCGACAGTAGTTGCCATCCTGGTGTGTCGCTTCTCCGCGGAGTAGGAGATCCCACTGACTTCTGATCCCCCTAAGATGAAGTTAACGGTGTTATTTATTGGTGGGAGTGGTAGTGGTCCATCTTTTTGCTCTACTCTGTCGTCTCTCCTTACTAAAATTGTTTTCCCTTTCTCCACGAGCAGGTATTTCAAATGACCTTTGTTTAGCAACACCAAATTTTCCAATCTCAGTGCTACACAATCGGCTGTCGTATGGCCATAGTCTCGATGGAATTTGCACTATCTACTAGTGTCCATCCTCATAGAGCCTTCTTTGGAGCGTGGAGGCCATCTTACTTCGCTTCCCATCTTCCTGAGGATTGAGACTAGTTCACCTGGAGATATAGTGAAGTTATAGTCTGGAAGTCTATGGGTACCATAAGGAGCTTTCTCTCTACTGTTGAATGAGGATAGTCTGCGATTGGAACCCCTATCGAGAGGACGAATATCTCTTCTTCGATGAGCTCTTTGGTCGACTGACTGCTGACCTTTCCTATCGAATTCTTTCGGTCATTTGGATGGGTATGTCGTATTCTCCCTCTGTAGACTGGAAAAATTCTCTCTCATTTCATTCTTTTTATCTTCTTCCCATCTAATTTCAATTTGAGCCCTGGCCATTGCTTAATCCATGGTGTAGCGCTGGTTTTTGGTCAACTTCTTGTAGAGCCCGCTGTCTGCCATCAACCCAATCTTAAAGGCTTCCACTGCTGTTGGCTAATGGAGGTCCGGGATAGTAATTCTTTCCTTGTTGAAGCGCGCCACGTATTTTTGCAGAGATTCTCCTCTTCGTTGTTATTTGGCGTTGAGGTCTTCTATGGTCTCGAGTTTACAAGAGCTAGCAAAGTGTTCCACGAATTTGTCAGCTAATTCTTGGTAGGACATAATCGACCGATATGGTAGATTGATAAACCATGTGAGGGCTGGGCCTGCCAATGTCTCACCAAACCCTCTACACATGCCAGCCTCCCATTGATGCGGAGCCAGGCCTGTGGACATCATCTTATACTTGTAGTGAATTATATAGTCGTATGGGTCAGTTGATCCATCGTACAACTTCATATCGGGTGGATTGAATTTTCATGGAAGTTTGACTGAATTGATGGCTCATAGGAAAGGGGTGTCTGAGATTGTACATGCTCTACTTTTCTTCAGAGGTAGTCTGACGCCTGGTAGGCTAGATAGAATTGCTTCCTTGAATTCCTGAATCTCCTTGCGCATGGATGAAGTGGTATGTTGTATCTGATCACCTGGCGGGATGTGTTGATTCATTTCCTGATTGGATGGATGATTGCTTGATGAGGGATTTCTGTCTGCTTCATTATTGAATGCCTTCATTAAGTTTGATCTTAGTGTATGGTGATTCAGGAGGTCTAGAGCTCCTCGTCATTGAGAAGTAGAGGAAATCTGTTCCAACTGCGTCTGGAGGTCCGTATTGGAGCTTCACATGGCTGAGTTCTCCTCCTCCAACACTCGTAGCCATTCTTGAAGGATGGCCAACTGAGTGGCCGTAGGATCTGGTGTTGGCTCGCCGCTTGAAGCCATAGGTTGTTATCCTTATGAGGGTCGTAGACTGAAAGGCGTTTGCTTGCTATAAATCGCTAAGGCCCTACAGTGGGCCCAAATTGTATATGCTGGTTTTCAGCTGAGGTCCACAATCGAGATTTCATAGAAAGGGGGGAACTAGCGATCCTGCAAAACAAAAGGTATAGTGAGCGTAGAGAGTCTTCCCACCGGTGTGGTGGGTGCCGTAGGAATTTTGACACTTTAGTTAGTATTGGAAATGAGTTATAAATACAGTAAGAGGAGAAACAAGGTCAGAGACTACCTTGATCCCCGTGGACTGCCGTGAGGGTGGTGGGTCGGAGGTTTAGAGGGTTCTGGTGAGAGTGATTAAGCTTAGGGTTGTAATGCTTCAGTTTTTATTTTTCTTGATTTATGAATTATACTTCCTTTTATAGGCCTCCAAATGAGAGATCTAACGCATGCATTTAATAATAACGTATGCATTTAACGTGGACGGCTCCCACTAACACATTACCTCCTATTTTTGATGTAATGGTAGCTGATTGTTCGGAGGCAATCAATTGCACGATCAGACCTCTTCTCTCTGTGAGGTAGACGTGCTTCAATTTGGAACTGGGCCTGCCTGATCATCGGCCCAAACCCAACACTGGTATTGTGGAGTTTGGGACTTACACTTATATAATCATGTAAACTGCTGGAGATGTGGGCCAACCTCAAGTATTAGGCTAAATGTGGAAAGACGAGAATGTCCTTGGCCTAAATTTGGCCCATACACATGGGTTGCCTTGATTGATTTCGGGCTTAATTTCTGAATGGTGCATTAGTAGTGGCATGATTTGCACAGTCTTCATATTTTGGATATAACTTTATAGTTTACATCAAAATCCAATTCGGAATCCTTATTCATTATAATATTGAATCAAGATATCCCTACAGCTTTTATATTTCATATTTTTAAGGTTATGTGATGTTTAAGTGTTGGACTGAACCTTAATTAAATTAGAAAGCCCATGCACGGAATGTTAAAGTATTTTATATGTTATGGGTTTATTTTATTATGGTGTTATTATATTTGGATAGAAATAAGGTTAGCCACCTATTTAAAGTGACATTATTCATTGTAATTGAGAATTAATTAGGAACATATTTTTTACAAACAAAGTGACTTGTGTCATCTTGAGGGAGTGGATTCTTTCTTGGTTCTACGGAACAAAAGATTATCAACGGTGGCAAGCGTTGTGGCTCTATATCGCTGTTCAAGATTCTTCAAGGAAATAAAGAAAGTTTCTTAAGGGCAGGGTTCCTTAAGGGTTTGACTTGATCTTGGAAGGATTTTATTCTTACAAAAAATCAAGATTCGCGGTTCTTGGGGCTTAGTGTTAGGGTTGGTGCTCGGAGTGCCAATCCGAATCGTATTCATGTCCGATTCATGAATACGAGAAATTCATTTTTCCATAATATTACTTATTTATGGAGTACTTCTTGCTTTTATATACATATTCGATCTAATTACGATTAGATTGAAACTAAATAGGATTTAGTAATATGTATATATTAGACAAAGACCTAATAATATATAATGTAGTGCATAGTTACAAAGTAGTTTGTAATTGACATTGGGAAGTTTCACTACTATAAGTATATTATCAAATAAAGTTCCTGGTCAAGATTTACTAACACGGGTGGGTTAGTAAAATATGTTGAGTCCAGTACACGTCGTATATCGAGACTTGGCCCGATGGTTTATCCCAATGAACCATTAGTCTGGGTAGACTCGTATAGACGTGTAGGTGTTTATATTGGATAAATACTGAACGACTCACCGAAGATTTCCTAATAGATGGTACACCAACGTCAATAGGAATATTCTCAGGTCAAGTGAGCATAATGGTCATTTGACTTGAGATACCTTTGTAGATGTATGAGGTATCCTCCCCACTTTGATGGCAGTCACGTCACCAATCTATTTAGATCAGCCTCTGCCTATTCAATGGGTGTAGACTGATCCTCGTGATATCATGTGTGTATGAAGATATGATACGTTAGTTTTGTGTACAGAGCATAGGTATTCATTGTGCAATTAGCAATCTGTTAAATCCATGGGTCTGTGATACACTTTAGAAGTAAGTTCTAAGTGTTATTATGAAATTGCTAATAGAATCATCGACGGGATTATACCTATAGAGATTTGACGTTTTTATCTATAACTCTGGAATAATCTGAATACCTGTAACGGAGGGATTATACGTATGCTATGACCTCGACCTGTATGATTCAGAGAGTTTATCTGTGGTCATCATAATATACGAGTGGGTAGATTATGGACACAAAATTGGATTTCGTGACGGATATGCCTGAATCTAGAGAGTCTCACTAATGAAACATACTCCTAGAGCACTAGGGCAACTATTATAAATAATATTGATTATTTATAAATCATTTAATGGTTAAACGAAAAGATACATGCATAGGGGCTATTCGGTCATTCCCTAGTTAATGTGTATTTGGATTAAATACTTGATTTTATTAAATACACATTAATTTTTTTGGTCAAATAAAGTATTTGACACATGTTTCAAATATATGTGTTATGGAATATTTAAAATAAATATGATACATGTATTTAGATATTTGTATTAATTAATTATCTAATTATTTAATTGTTAAATAATTAGAATAATTAAATACATTTATCTTATCATCATTATGCTTTTAAATGGAAAAATATGATTGGTATCCATGTGAGAACCCTCGTTATCGGACTCACTCGTGTTCGCTAGCGGTCTTTTGACGAGTCTTCCTTCCTCTCTAACCCAACGGAATTCTATGGCGGCTTTTAAGACTACGAGTTAGCATGGTACGTGTATGCGTGCGATGCATGAAATACATAAAATACGTGAGGTGATCAAACAGAATATATCCTTCCGACCTTATTTCTCCCACACATGTGGTAAGCCTATTTTGGTTCTAGCTATGGTTTATTCTATGCACCGATGTAAGGTTCACAAAATCGCTCTCTCATATGCTACGGGGTGAACCTTGGCTACCTCAGTCCCTTTCCATCGGTAAAAGACAAAGACCGCCCACTTACAACATGGACTAAGCCTATTATGGGATCATGTCATTGTCTAGAAATGACGAATTGGGCTTTCAACAACCGCGATCATAAGGATGAACTTGGAGGTATCCAAAGTAAACAAATATGTCATAACAAGACATATCCTTTCTGGATGAAAGCCAGTGCGGATATCGGACTCATGCTTCTGGCATACTTGGATCGTATTTGGATTTTCTAAGCCCATCAAGGTTTTCATACAAGTTGGCCCATTATCATTTCAAAGCATTCAATCATATTATTGCGAGGTGCAAACTTGTCCCAGTTGAGAAAGGCCCAACATGTTTACACTTTTGCAATAACGTGGCTAAACAACTTCAAATGATAGGGGCCTAGAAACAAAGTGGCCCATCGGCATTTTAGAAGCTTTTGGCCCAATCATCATAAGACATAAACTCGTCCCAGTTTAAATGGCCCAACAAGTTCACATCTCATGACAAGAAGTCCAACTGAATCCAAATGATAATGGTCCCAAACACAAGCAAAAAGGGAGGCTTCTATAGGTCATACAACTATGGTTCACATGCGGGTTTATAGGAGTATAGATAAAGGCTCCCGTCGGTGAAGGATTTCCCACAACTAGGTCTCCTCACTCAAGGGTTCGAGCGAAAAAGTGAGCGCACCTTTTTTTATACCTTAAGGTACGTGCCAACGAGTGATGGTACCATATAACGATCCGCCGCTTCGAGCGAAAATGACTTAACGATACATGAATAACTGTCAAATGGATTCCTCTATTGAAAATTCCCCAGAGGGAGGGTGGAGCGAAATCTATTAAATACCCATACCTCTTAGGCTCTTACCGCCTTGGTGACAGGAATAAACAACAGATCCTCCAAATTAGTCCATCACTTTAAATATACTCCAAGGTAAGCTTCGAGTAAATGATTATCTAGATGTCTTCACAGCTTTTCCTTTTGGCTATAAAAAGGTGGTGAGTGAAGGAAGACACTAAATCATTATCTAACTCAAATAATATCTTCGGTTAAATCAACTTTAGACAAGGTTAACTAAAGCACAAATCACAAAGATTACAAGACATTATTTCGGGGCCGATTCTCTATCCTCAGTGGAGTCGCCAGACTGTAGGCAAGGTACAGAAGTGGGCGATGCTATCCGGGCTCGCGGCCCGGTCGGGAGTACGGAGTAGCCCGCGGGGGACTAAACCGGAGAAATGAAATGGAGTCGCCACCCAGCGTGAACTGGGAAATGATTTAAGGTCGCACTCACCCCTCGCAATGGAAGATCTCAAACCGTTAGGTTCGAAATGGTCCCTTACTTATGCCAATTGTAATGAAAAGATTTATGCAATAGTATAACCAAGCCTCATGCAACACATACAAGATAATTTAAGCAACACACAAGTTCGCACACCTATAATCATAAATAAAAAATGAAGCCATAATGCATAATTCATAAACGTAGTAAACAATAAAGTGCAATAATGTAATTAATAACAACTACAAAAGCATTAATAATAGAAGCGATCACACAATCTCATGAACATATCAAGTAAATAAATGCGAAAATATAAATAATTAACAAAGATAAAAGCGTAAATAATGAAGTGATATAGTTAATTATGTAATGCAAAAGAAATGACCAAAGAAGCAAACATGCATGAAATGGGATGAAAAGAAATATATTCACTGTATGTGCGTTCGTGGAGCGTTTGATAACGCGTTCGAATGGTAAACAGAATGTCCGCGTTCGTATAGCGTTTGTAAACGTGTTCGAACGGGATAAGACCTGATGCATGATACAATAAAATGCATGCGCATTCGAGTAGCGTTCTAGAACGCGTTCGAACGGAAATGAGACATAATATTCGTGTTCGTATAGCGTTCAGAAATGCATTCGAACGGGGTAAGACCTGATTCATGATAAAACAGAATACATGCATGTTGGAGTAGCGTCCTGAAACGCGTTCGAATGGACTGGGGCAGAATGTATACGTTCGTGCGGCGTTCGAAAATGCGTTCGAATGAGATTACCAAAGTGGTATCTAAAATGACAAAAAACATGCGTGAATAAAAAAATACATAATATAGGACCTCGTATACCCGGTCAAAAATATTTCACATTCAATCGAGTGTACTTCGTTCGGCGCGGCAAAAAACATGGCAAAGGTAGCCTTTAGGCTTTTATCCCTCAAATGGAGGACATTTAATCCGACATGATTAGCCCATGCGCACTAGATTACAAAGCGTGAATAAACAAATAAATAATATGGGACCTCGTATGCCCGATTGAACATATCTCACGTCCAATCGAACGTACTTCGTCCGGCGCGGCAAAACATCGTGATAAAGGTAGCCTTTAGGATTTTTCTCCCTCAAATAGAGGACCTTTAAACAAAGGTAATTAGCCCATGCGCATCAAGAAACAATGCATGAACAAGGAAAAAATACATAGAAAATAAAAGGCGGAACAATAAACACGAAATTAAATACCAAAATGAAACATGTGCTTGAAAGTTCCTCAAGTGGTACGTGGAGTTGTATCCCAAGTACAGACCGCACTACCGTCCATTCGGATTCGGCTATGGAATTTACGTCTAGGTTTCCATTCGATATACCGCAAGGGATAGCACTCAACCATCAACCAACACAATTGAAACCATACATAAAACACAACGATGCATGTGAATGATCGACAAAGAATAACTGAAAAGATAAATAATAAAAAGGGGGCCCTCAGGTCTTACCTTTTAAGATGCTCCTCGGGAGTGCGTTACGTCGTCGCCAGAAGGGTTAATGCTCCGTAACTTTTCTGGTTTTCTGGTTCAAGGTTTTCCTTCGCTGTTTTCACTGCCGTTTTCTCTGTTTTCCTCATTGTTTTGACTGCTATTTCGGGTGGCTATTTAGGGACTATTTTGGGATATTTTTTGTGAAATAATGGACTGTTTTTGGTACAGTTTGTTGCTCGGTTTTGGTCACTGTTTTGAGGTATTTTAGGGACTGTTTCGGGGTGTATTTTGGGTGGTATTTGGGACTGTTGGTGTAATTTTGAGGGGCTATTTTGGGGTGTTATTTGTTGTATTCGGTAAAGAGGGTTGTTAGTTTGTGAGTGGCGTGAGGGGTCAAATGAGAGGGGGATTGTTGTGTTCGGCTAGTGGACAGTAGGGGTGTATGGCCGAGTCTGTTTGATGCTTCACGTATGCATGGTGGGGGATTCTTGCATGCCGTTATATGTGGCAGGTTGCTTTGTTGTTCGTTTATTCGCTTGGGTGAAAGGTTACTTCGGTATTGTTGTTGTTTTTGTTGAAGGGGTTAGGGTTTGTTTGTTTTCGTGAAGGGAGAACATGAGCCGAGGGCTGTTGAGTGTTTAAGGAGAGGGCTGAGTGTGGTTCACGTGAATGATTTATGTGTTAGGTGTCTCGGTCTTGTCTAGGTTTGTTTAGGGCTGTGTTTTCACGTGGCTGTCGTGAAGGGACGTGTGTAAAGCCGCAAGTGTGGTGTAGCTTTGTGTCTTGTGTTTGTTAATGGCTTTGGTCAAAAAAAAAAGAGGAGCGTTGCTAAGTGTTATTGTAGGTATTGCATTTTTGCATACCAGCCCAATGATGAGCCTCGTACGGAGGCACCACCTTTTTTAGTTGCGGAAGTTGCGGAAAGCGGTCGTCGGAAGGGAATGGTCAAGAATTGACATTTTTATTGGATTTGGTTCGCTTGTTCAAATTTCGGGTTCGCTCGTTTGGTCTCAGTTTTGATTTATTCTCGGCCTCGCCTCTCTCTCACTAAACCACCCCTCATACCCATATCTCACCCGTGCCTCATGCCCATAATCCTCACGTAACAAAAAAAAAAAAAAGCCAGCATAAGCCTAACCACTCTCCATCAAATAATTGCCTCTCCAATCAAACACGAACCATACACCTCACACCCAACCAAATAACAAACAAACAAAACTTACCTAATCAACCACACATGCAACCACTACCCAGACCAAGCCAAAACACTAGCAACAAAAGCCAAGCAACCCACTCACGTCGCCCATCTCATCCTCCATTACCACCCATCTCATCCTCCAGCAACCCCTAGCCTTCACGCGAATCTGCCCCTACACAGCCTCTGCATGCGCCAGCCAGCCCATCACTTAGTCTTGTCCAAAAAATCACCCATGCTTCACGTGAACCAAACACAAACAAGCACTAAACTACCCATACACCCTCCATGCTAACCACCCCTCTTTGACACCCATACACACACTCACGGCAGACGGCCCACTCCACACTTGATCAACCCCTCACGCCTACGCCCTTCAGGGAACCTTCTTCACACATCATCAACCTTCATCACACCCCTCTCTCTGCCGCGATCTCTTCAACATCAACAGCCCTCACTTTGAACAAACCAGCCCCTGTCTCATTCCCCTTCACGCATCAAATAAACCCTAACCAGTCGCCATTCCTTCTCTCAGGCAACTAACCCTCATGACCACGTAACTAGCAGCCCTCCCATCTCATGCACGTACTGCCCTTCAACTAAACCACACACAACCTTGACGCCCCTTCGCACTGCCAGGACCTTCACGCTCAGCTCATGAAGCTACCCTATTCACGTCCCTAAACCAACAAACACGCATCTGCCCCTCATCACCGACTCATTTCACCGACTACAGCCCCTCATCACCGACAAAACAAATCACCAACCTCTCGGCACCCTGACCTTCACGTAACCTCACTCACACCACTCTCTCACTCGGCAACTCCACAAGGAACATAAACCTTAATCACAGCCGACTCACCTCTCTCTCCTTCACGTAATAAAACAAGAAGCAAGACAACTCCCTAACCAGCCCACTGCCTTCGATATCAACAGCCCCTAAACCCTCCACTCTCGGCTTCACACCATCACCAAACCAGCCTCCAACGAACTGCACCCTACCTGACCGAGACTGCTCTCCCTCTCGCACGCAAATACCACTTCACACAGCCCCTCCTTCAGGCACACCTCACGTAGCCTGGAAACCACGCCACTGACCACCTTCAGCAGCCCCTTTACGCAAATAAGCCCCATGCATGCAGTC
The DNA here is from genome assembly GCA_019454045.1 of Zanthoxylum bungeanum. Lineage (NCBI taxonomy): Eukaryota > Viridiplantae > Streptophyta > Magnoliopsida > Sapindales > Rutaceae > Zanthoxylum > Zanthoxylum bungeanum. The sequence continues at coordinate 42,069 of SKCR01026824.1, read as the reverse complement.
CATGCACACGTAAGAACAGCAGCCCCTTTACTGATTCATTAGCCCCCAAATACCCTGAAATTGTGACCGTGATTCACCAGAAAAAACAGCCCTCAAACCGAGCCACCAAACTGATCAACAAACCACCAAAAACTGCCTCAAAAACAGTGAGCCAAAAGCCCAAAAAACGGTGAGCCAAACTGCTGAGAACATACCCTAAAACAGTCTCAACTCAATAATTGCCATGAAACCAAGCCATGAACTGCCTTAAACCACCCCATGCATGCATCAACCCACAACCCTAAAACCGGCCCATGCACATGTAAGAATTACCTCCATAACAGTCCAAGAGTTGTACCCAATATTAACCCAAAAACGGTAAGTTAAAGCAGAGGATAATAGCCTGAGAATTTGAGTGAAAATAGCGAGTGAATCAGAGAAAATGGCGAGCGGAAGCCACGAGTGAAAACAGTGAACATGTGAAAACAACGGAAACAGTGGACCAGTGAAAACAGCGAAACGATATCCCTTCCGGCACCGTGGAACGCACTCCCGGAAAGCGACTTAAAAGGTAAGACCTGAGGGCACCCTTTTATTTATTTATCTTTCATTTTTAGTTATTTTATTATTTTATTTCGCATGAGAATTGTGGATTGGTGAATGATGTGATTCTGGATGGACGGAATATGTGTTATTTCTTGTGGTATATCGGATGGAAACCCGGACATAAATTCCGTAGCCGAATCCGAATGGACGGTAGTGCGGTTTATACTCGGGATACAATGCCACGTACCACCTGAAAGACACACGTATTTCGTTTCATCCAAACTTGTGTTTGAGCATGATTTAGATTAGTGTGTTATTTATTTTTATGCATGATTAGGATGTTTAATATGTTATAGTCTTATGCATGACTAGTTGGTTGTGCTTGAGCATGATTTAATTGTTTAGTATGATATTTATTTTCCTATGCATGATTAGGTTGTTTAGTATGATGTTTAATGCATGATTAGTTGGTTGTTTCTAAGCATGATATAGTCGTTTAGTGTGATATTTATTTTCCTATGCATGATTAGGTTGTTTAACATGATGTTGTTTTATGCATGGTTAATAGGTTGTTCTTAAGCATGTTGTGTAGACTTGGTTAATATTGCACAAATCCATTCATTACAAACGACATAAGTAAGGGACCATTCCGAACCCAACGGTTTGAGGTCTTCCCTTGCGAGGGGTGAGTGCGGCCTTAAATCATTTTCCCGGTTCACACCGGGTGGCGACTCCATTTTATTTCTCCGGTTTAGTCCCCCGCGGGCTACTCCGTACTCCCGACCGGGCCGCGAGCCCGGAACAGCATCGTCCAGTTTCTGTGTCCTACAGTTATGGTTTATTTTCTTCACGGTTTTTAGAGGGAGAGAGAGAGAGAGTTGATGAGAGAGGGGAGAGAGATGTGGTACTGTGAATTGTGAGAGCGATTGGGGGAGGAAGACCCTTAGGGTTTGGTTTAGTCCTCTTTTTATAGTTGTGCACTAGGGTTTCCTTGTGTGCATGGGTTTTCAAAAGGAAGCAAAATCAAGCAAATAAGGGAGATGATTAATTAGTTTATTAAAGGAAAGGATATTGTGTAATTTTGGTGGGGAATATCTTTAATTTGGTGAGTGATTTATTTAAATTAGGAAGGGATTTATTTAATTTAAGAATTGGATTGATTTGATTTTAATTGGATTTGATTTAATTTAATTTGATTTGATTTAATTTAATTGGATTTAATTTAATTTAATTGGATTTAATTTAATTTGTGACGTGTGTTTTAAATGTTTTAATTATTTTTGGATTGGGCTTGGGCGAAATGGGCTTTGGATGGGTGCGGGGGTTTTGGGCCAAGGCTTAATATTTTAAAACAAAGATTAATCGGGCGAACCCGAGGCCAATTAGCGAGTTTAATTGTTGATGTTTTTATTTTTAAACTTTTTCCTTCCGACGTCCGTTTCCCGTGACTTCCGCAACTTATCGGGTAGTGCCTCCGTACGAGGCTCATCATTGGGCTCTATGCAAAAATACAGTGTCTACAGTACTTATTCTCAAACGAGTTGGACTCGCGCAAATCAAATCGTTGTTTGAACATTGGATGATCACTTAATTCAAAGATTAATTAATTGGATTAGATTAGATTGAATAACATGATTTGTGTGATTATATGGATGTATTGTATGAATAATGTATATCGGATGGATATTAGATGGGTGAGGGTAATTTTGGAAATTGTTGTAATAAATTTAGAATTTATTAAATTGGACCTGAGTGTCCAGCCTTTATCTCTGAATCTTTGTAATTCTCTTCTCACCAATTCCGCTCAATGTAATAAGGTTTCTCTATTGTATTATGTAATTGGGTAGAAGTTAGAATAGTGCTAGCCGGGGAGAGGAAATTGAGTGATTTGTTCTAGGAACAATGTGAGACATCCATCCGCATATCATTATTAATTTATTTATCGCGACTTATTATGCTTTTAGAATGCATGCTTAAGGGTGTATGATGAGACCTAATCAAAGATAATTAATTGGTTGCCAATTACGCGAAAAACCCTCAACAAATATTAAGCATTTTCCTTCCATTGAATGATTCATTCTCAAGATCTAAGATTGGCATTGGTTTGTTGGCCAAAGTCAAGACCTTTATCCATCGCGGATGTGTTTGAATCATGAAGGCTTTGTTACATATCGTATGTCTTGCCCAAGTTGTGATTTGTTGGCCAAAGTCAAGATCACTTCTTGTTCATCGACATCGATTACGAAGCTTTCCAAAGTCAATGGGTCCCGCTTAACTGGAATCATTAAGCTTGTTGTGCCAAAGCCAATGCTTAGTTGATTCAGAGGAAAAAGGTTAGGAAAATATATCGGATATATCGGCATATATATTGTATATATGTTTCGGACTTGTGTTGGACAGTTATGACCCATAGCGTCACTATTTGTACATATCATGGTGTTGTTGTACAAATTAACTATGTGATAAAAGGAAAATGCTCTTTTATCATTTGTGCTTAGATCACCAAGATGTATAAATGATGAAAGGTCCATATGATTAGTTCCTGGATTGAGATGATATGAGACAGTATCAATCCATGAAGGTTTAATCAATAAATATCCCTAGTCAGAGTATTATCGAGATTGGATATCGATAATGCGTAAAAGACTAGTATTACACTTGTGCGCATTGTCAGGGCATAACGGCATAATTCTCATATATTTGGGTTTAGGATACTCATGCAAGTGTAGTAGGAGGTTGTGTTTTACCGATGGTACGGGAAACAGCTTGCTCTATAGACCCATCGGAATTCCATTGGTAGTATGACTATGTGTCTATGGAAGTCCGAATCAGGGTAGGTGTATTTGGTCTTAACCTGAGACTTGCCTTGCTAATACTTGCGACAATCAATATACTTTGGTTTTGGTCGTCCAGGGCTTTAACAGGGTCTGTGTACGCCTCTTCTGGGTATATTGAGAATCGTAGTGTGTTGGGTGTGATGTCGAGACGGAAGTATCACTCCAGTCATAGTGGAGATGATGATCACGTAGGATACGGAACTGTTCTCTTATATGCTACAGCTATCGGGATATTATGACTAGGTCATGTTTATCCGATTATAGAGACTAGTTACAAGAGATCCGATATGTGCTTCGTACGGGGCAGACACATTTCCAGCCCCAGGCCTAGCACGTGACATCTGATGATGGATCGAAATACGCAACACTACGTATATTACGCCTGATATAGATCACATATTCCTGTAAGGATATTTCTGGAGAATTGGGTAGGCATGGCACTTTGCTAGAAGCCAACCTTGTCTTGTAAATCGGTACAAACGTAGTACTAGGTACTTACGTGTTCGGATAGTCCGACGACCGGATTTACTGCCAACATATCTGGGGATCTCATGGGTCGCTTCCCGAAGATTCACCGATGACGTATGACTAGCACTTTATTAATCTGGGATTAATTAATGATGAGAGAGAAAATTAATCTGGGATTAATTACGGAGATATTTTATCTAGGATAAAATATTAATAAAAGAGAGAGAACGATTAATTTGGAAATTAATCGATAAAATAATATATTCGATATATTATACGAAATTGGATTTCGACGCGGAATTGAAATTAGATTTTAATTCGGGCGAACGAGTTAATTTAGGATTAATTCGTTAGCGACGTGAATAGTGATTTTCCTAGGCATAATTATTTAATTGCGTCGCAACGGAATATTCGTTAATTTGGAATTAGCGAACCCGAGCCCGGGAGTGTTTGCGGGCGCACTCGCATTGCGAATTTATGTGCGGCCCACAAGTCACATCAAGCGTCAAATCATTAGTCACATCAAGCGTCAAATCACATGTCACTTTGAGTGATGTGACAACTTGTCACTTGATTGGTTGATGGTGGTAGTTGGCAAAGCTTTAATGCTTTGACTTTTGGTAAATGGATTTTTGAAATTCAATTTATGTGTATTAGATACACATTCTCTTACCAACCAACATAACACATTCACTCTCTCCCTTCTCCCATCTCTCTCACCCAAGGGGCTGCATATTCTTCTTCTGTTTTCTGTCATTGCCGAGACATGAAGGAGAAACAACTAAGGATTTGTTGCAAATTTTCACGGAGTGCTAGCACACTTTGGGGTCTTGCGAATGTGATAAGGAAACCGCACATGTGAGCTTGGAATCACCACACAAAGCTTGGAGCTTGGTGGATCATCCATGACCGAAAATGGAGCAAAATGGAGGCAAAAATATGCACTGCCGTGAGCTTCCAAGGAGGGCAGAAAAAGTTTTGTTCTTCGTCGCATCGCCTCAACTGATCATTGTAAGTATTCCGCAACTTCTTTGATGTATTCACATGATGTTTCTATGCTTAAATTGATCCTTGGGACCTTAGAGAAACCCAACAATGGTATCAGAGCGAGATTGAGCATGAAATTTGAATTAAGGGTTAAAATTGGGTAAATTGATTTTGAGCATGATTTGATGAAATTGTTTGATTAAGTATGCTTAAATGATGTTTAATTGAAGTTGTATTGGATCAATTTCATGAAAAATGGATTGGATCAATTTTTCCCCTTTTGGTTGGCTTGGCCGAATACCACATGCCCTAAATGTCTTGGTATTTTTTGTGTTTTGATCATTGGATGAGTTGGAAAACAATTGGGTAATGTTGAATTGGATTTAATTGGATTGAATTCGAATCGGATATAAATATACCCAAAATGCCGAGACTACTATAGCATGAAATGGGTTTGATTTTTGATCAATTGTGTTGGACACTAATTGTTGATAATGAGCATAATAATTAGGCTAATTGATGTTTTGGAAATATTGATTTGGGTAATTAATTATGGCAATACACTTTGAAATAAATTGTGAAATTGGAATTTTGGAATTTAATTATGTTGGGCTTAAATTGGATTGGGCTTGAAAAGTTGTAATTGGGCTTTAATGGGCTTGGTTGTACCAAGATGGGTTTAGGCTAAATTGGTTGGATCCAATTGGGCCCAAAAACATATCCATAAAGTCCAATTATGACTAATGGACCTTAATATATTAATTGGGCCTAATGGACCTAAATTGGTTTCTAGGCATATGAGGGTGATTCCTTAAATGGCTTTTGGATTGGGTTTGACCCATATTGACCAAAAGTCCATGCTTAAGAAATTAATTAAAAGCCCATTGGACTTTAATTAAATTAACATTGGATGTTAATCGGGCTTTGAGACCCGTAACGGTTAGATTTAGAATCTAAGTCACTAAGGTTGTTAATAAAGTGTATATATTTAATTTGGAATTAAATAGCGAATTAGTATTAAATGCAAATTGAATTAGATTTAATTTTGTAGTTTAATATAATTCAAGAATTCGTCTTTTGAGTACTTATTCACAAAACGAGTTGGACTCGTGCAAAATCAAATTGTTGTTTGAACATTGGATGGTCATTAATATACAAATTAATTAATTGGATTAGATTGATTGATAACATGCTTGTGTGAATACATGGTTGCGATGTATGAATAATGTATATCGGATGGATATTAGATGGGTGGGGCAATTTTGGAAATTGTGTAATAAATTTAGAATTTATTAATTGGACCTGCATGTCCAGCCTATTAGCTCCTTACTCATTGTATTTCTCTTCTCACCTATTCTCATCAATGTAAATGAGGTTTCTTTAGAAGTGTTATGTAACGGGTAGAAGTAATACTTGTGCTAGCGGGAGAGAGGAAAGGGAGAGATTTGTTCTAGGAACAATATGTTGAGTATCCATCCGCATATCATTATTATTTTATTTATATGCGCCTTATTATGTATTTAGAATGCATGTATAAAGGTGTATGATGATGAGACCTTAACAACGATAATTAATTGGTTGCCAATTGGCACGCGAAAAACCCTCAACATCATATTAAGCATTTTTCCTTCCATTGAGTGATTCTTACTCAAGATCCAAGACTGGCATTGGTTTGTTGGCCAAAGTCAAGGCCTTTGTCCGTCGAGGATGTGTTTGAATCAAGAAGGCTTTGTTCCATATTGGTGTCTTTTCCAAGTTGTGATTTGTTGGCCAAAGTCAAGATCACTTCTTGTCCATCGACATTGATTACGAAGCTTTCCATGGTCAATGGGTTCCGCTTAACTGGGATCACTAAGTTTTTTGTGCCAAAGCCAAGGCTTAGTTGATTCAGAGGAAAACGGTTAGGCAATATATTGGATATATTGGCATATATAGGATATATGTTTCGGACTTGGATGTCCACCTACTGGATCTAGGAATTGGATGGGATCCAATTGATCTTAGAGATCTACCTAGTTAATTATCATACAATTTGTTGACCAAAGTCAAGATTGTGTGTTATTTAACGGGATCCTAGCCCACTAGGAAACAAGGTTTCCCGAGTACTCCACAGAGGGTTAGAGGCTCGCCGAAAAATAGTGGGAGGCAAGTATTAAATTTGCAATATTCATTTAGTAACTTGCCATACACGCTCATTTCAATTATTTCGTCGAATAAATTATATATTAGTTAGACTAATATTTAATCGTTGTTTTGATTAAACAGTTGGACTGTATTCAAACTATTCAATTAATAGTTGATTTTATAATTGGATTATAGTAATCAATATAATTGAATTTAATCAATTAAATTATAGTTGAATATATAGTTGGACTATAGTAATCATTATAATGAATAGTACCTAAAATTGTTGATTAAATAGTTGGACTATTAGAATCAAGATAAATTGAAAGATTAATGTTTAAAACATAATCCTGGGTGAAAATGTTTTTAAACGACTTTAATTTTCAAATGGGAATAATTTCAGGATAGTCCTGAAAACTAAGAAGTTACTTTATTTGATAGAATAACATCTTAGGCCTAAGCCCGGAGTTAAACAAATAGTAGAACATGATATTTGGAATATTCATGTGATGATAACTTTAGTGCTTAATCCATTAAGCTTGCCAAATAGACTCCTTAATTTCTTAATCAGAACAAAGGATTAGATCCTTATACTATGATATTGAAATTGAAGGATCTTCATAGATCTATCTTTAGATCTTAGAAGTACTAAATTGCAATAGTAAAATCTTGGAGAGTTAATGGCTATACTTAATAAGACAAAGCCAAAGTTTGCAATAAGGCAAGAAGCGCAAGGCGCATCTTATTTCGATATTCTAGAAGGCCAAGGCTTGGCCAAAGGCTTCTGGGTGTTAAAAAGGGCAAAGGCAAAGTCATTATAATCTTCTAAGAAGACAAAGACATATCCCAAGATGTCTGCCTAAAATGTGGCAAATGGGGACACGGAAGCGTGACTGCCGTATAGACAAGGCAGACATGAAGGAAGGAAGAGGGGCAAGGCTCTGACTTCAAATATGTTTGTCATAAATATGTTCACTACTAGTATTAAAATTGGATTTTAGATACTTGATGTGGTACATAAATATGTACTGGTGTGCAGAATCTGCTATGAGCAGAATACTTGACTTCAGATGAGATCTATCTACGAATCGGGAACGGGACGAAAGTCACTGTTTTAACCGTAGATACCTAAGTTTAGGAACTACCCTTCAGGTGTGTACTTAAATTAGGAAATTGTTACAATGTAACTAGTTTGACTAGAAACATTATCTCTATATCAGGGTTTAACCCGTTGCGGGTATACCTTTATATTCTAGAACACTAAAGTATTTTATTTTATAAAGATGATATTGAGATAAACACATTCGATGTGAATAACAGCATTTATATTTTGAATATAAATAAATCTCAAACGTAAAATATGACGAACAATTAGCTCAAATTAGTTAATCAGTTGAAACTTAAATATGGCATTGTCGTCTGGGACACAATTAAACAAGAGTCGTATATCCACACTTTCGAAGAGTGGATACTAGGACGAATTTGATTCTATTCAAATGATCTCTACGAATCTAGTTTATTAGGCAAAGTGCCTAAAACGCCTTTTACTTGGTAAAACTACAAGTGCCACCGATCTGTTAGCCTTTATTCATAGTGAAGTAAGTGGGCCCATATCTAGCTAGGCTAGAGGTGGATATGAATATTTCGTGACCTTTATGGATGTGGCATCACGTTATGGTTATGTGTTTCTTGTGAAACACGAATCGGAAACTTTTAAAGTTTCGACACGAAGTAGACAAACAGATCTGCAAAAGTATTAAATCATCACGGTTAGACCATGATGAAAATACTTAAGCAATAAGTTTCTAATATACTTGAAAGAGTATAGTATTCTTTTAATGAGGACTCCTCCCGGAACACATCAGATTGACGGTGTGTCTGAACGGAGAAACCGAATTTTGTTGGACAATATAAGGTTAATCATGAGTCGCTCTGAGCTACCATTTCCTTCAACGGATACGCATAAACAGTGCAGAACTTATTTTGAATAAGGTTCCATAAAAATCTGTTTGACAGACTTCATATTAGATATGAACATGAAGAAACCGGGTTTTCTCATTCCTGAAGATTTGGGTATGCTGGGCATATGTTTGGATGATACCAAACTAAAACCCAAATCGGATAAGTGCCTAAGTTGTAGGTTATCCTAAGGAAACCAAAAGTATGGTACTTATACAACTCACTAAAGAACAATGTAATTGTTGCTCGCCATGCGGTTTTCCTAAGATGAATACCTAAATGCAGTGGTAAGTGGGAGGATAGTAAAACGCGATGAAAATCAGGAGTAGTACTATTCAAGGCACGATTCCTAATGGAACACAGATAGTTCATCAAGGAAATTAACATCACAATAAAAATATACCTTCTCGAATACACAAGAACCGCGTAAGTCGGAGAGAGTCGGAAATAACCTGGGGTATGGGTTTCTGATCTCACCTCATAAAGATGTCAATCTTATTGAGGAATACCGACTGACTACGTATGAGGAATTGATACAAGGTATCGACTCCCTATTATGGCAAAGTGTCATGATGTCCGAAATGGATTCCATGTAAATCAACCAAGTTTGGATACTAGTTGTTGTACCGCAAGGCATTGTGCCTATTTGTACTATATAAGTATTCTAGGAAGACATACATGGATGGCAACATACCAACGTACTAAGCTAGGCTTATAGTGAAAAGGTATCGTTATCAACATTGTGTCGATTACGACGAAACCTTTTATATGTTGCCATGCTTAAATCCATTTGGAGAATGCTTGCTAAAGCTGCATGTTTCATTTATGAAATATGGTAGCTAAATGCCAAAACCGCTTTCCTTAACGGAAACCCTTTGGAGGATGTTTACAACATCCTGAAGGTTTTGTCGTACGAAACTAGCAAACAAGGTTTGCAGGTTATTCGATCCATGGATGGATTGAAGAAAGCATTGGGTTCTTGGAATTATCGTTTTGATGTAATCATAATGGTGTATGATTTAATTCAAAATAAAAATGATTCTTTTGTATATACGGAGGTTAGTGGGAGCGAACTGACAATGAATGTCCTAAATAATGATGATATATCATTTCTTGGAAATGATATTTCCCATAATATAATCGGTGAAAGCTTGGCTTTCATGAAAATTCTCTGTAGAATTCTTATGAGAAACAACATTTATTCTAGGAATAAAGATATACTGGGATAGATTTAAAGTTGTTAATACTCTCCGAGAACTCGTACATTGAAAAATGTACGCAACCTGGTGTCTCATACGCTTTGAGCATATGGAGTCACAATCAGGCCAATCCAAGTGATAGTCACTGGAGTGAAGTAAAGAACATTCTTTAGTATCTTAGAGGAACTAAGGATGTTGTCTTATATTATGGAGAAGGAGAACTTGAAGTGACTAGGTTCACTGTTGCAAGTTTCCTAACCGACAAAAACGACTATAAGTCGTAACAACGGTACTATAAAGTTTGAATAACGGAACAGTGAGCTGGAAATCTTCCAAGTAAGATACTGTTACCGAATAAACAACAAAGCGGGATATTGCTGCAGCTGAGGCAGCAATAGAAGCCTTCTGGATTGATAATAAATCTAATTAGATTAGATATAGTTCTGTTAGCAGCTGAGCTAGGCTACAGCGCAGGCTAAAGAATTAATGGTCTCATCAACGATCCAGATATATACTTCATATATTCATCTGATTCGTTCGGATCATACATCGTGACGATGTGATGATCGTATAAATCACGTCAGATGATAATCTTGCAAATCCGCTGAGGAAAGCATTTTCTCAGCAGAAATTTGAGCGAACCGTACATAGTTCGGGTGTAGGACACTCGAGTGACTGGCTATAGGCCAAGTGGGAGATGTTGGATAGTTATGACCCATAGCGTCACTATTTGTACAGATCATGGTGTTGTTGTACAAATTAACTATGTGACAAAGGAAATTGCTCTTTTATCATTGTGATTAGATCACCAGGATGTATAATGATGAAAGGTCCTATCCATAGATTAGTTCCTGGATTGAGATGATATGAGACAGTATCAATCCACGAAGGTTTAATCATTAAATATCCCTAGTCAGAGTATTATCGAGATTGGACATCGATAATGCGTAAAAGACTAGTATTACACTTGTGCGCGTTGTGAGGGCATAACGGCATAGTTCTCATATATTTGGGTATAGGATACTCATGCAAGTGTAGTAGGAGGTTGTGTTTTACCGATGGTACGGAAAACAGCTTCGCTCTGGATAGACCCCTCGGAATTCCTTAGTTAGTATGTATTATTATGTGTCTATGGAAGTCCGAATCAGGGTTAGGTGTATTTGGTTTTAACCTGAGACTTGCACCGCTAATACTTGCGACAATCAATATACTTTGGTTTTGGTCGTCCAGGGCTTTAATAGGTTCTGTGTACGCCTCTTCTGGGTATATTGAGAATCGTAGTGTGTTGGGTGTGTGATGTCGAGATGGAAGTATCACTCCAGTCATAGTGGAGATGATGATCATGTAGGATACGAAACTTGTTCTCTTATATGCTGCAGCTATCGGGATATTATGACTAGGTCATGTTTATCCGATTATAGAGATTATAGAGACTTACCAGAGATCCGATATGTGCTTCGTACGGGGAAGACACATTTCCAGCCCCAGGCCTAGCACGTGACATCCGATGCTGGATAGAAATACGCAATATTACGTATACTACTTATGATATAGATCATATATTCCTGTAAGGATATTTCTGGAGAATGGGTGGGTAGGCATGGTGCTTTGCTAGAAGCCAACCTTGTCTTGTAAATCGGTACAAACGTAGTATTAGGTACTTACGTGTTCGGATAGTCCGACGACCGGATTACTGCCAACATATCCGGGGATCTCATGGGTCGCTTCCCGAAGATTCCCCCGATGACGTATGACTCGCACTTTATTAATCTGGGATTAATTAATGATGAGAGAAACTTAACTTAATCTGGGGATTTAATTACGGAGATATTTATCTGGATATAAAATATTAATAAAAGAGAGAGAACGATTAATTTGGAAATTAATCGATAAATAATATATTCGATATATTATACGAAATTGGATTTCGACGCGGAAATTGAAATTAGATTTTAATTCGGGCTAACGAGTTATTTAGAATTTAGATTAATTCGTTAGCGACGTGAATAGTGATTTTGCTAGGCATAATTATTTAATTGCGTCTCAAAAAAAATTCGTTAATTTGGAATTAGCGAAACCTGAGCCCGGGAGTGTTTGCGGGCGCACTCGCATTGCGAATTTATGTGCGGCCCACAAGTCACATCAAGCGTCAAGTCATTAGTCACATCAAGCGTCAAATCACATGTCACTTTGAGTGACCTGACAACTTGTCACTTGATTGGTTGATGGTGGTAGTTGGCAAAGCTTTAATGCTTTGACTTTTGGTAAATGGATTTTTGAAATTCAATTTATGTTCAATTTATGTGTATTGATACAACATTCTCTTTCCAACCAACACATAACACATTCATTATCTCCCTCCTCTCATCTTTCTCGCCCAAGGGGCTGCATCTTCTTCTTCTGTTTTCTGTCATTGCCGAGACATGAAGGAGAAACAAGTGAGGATTTGTTACAAATTTTCACAGAGTGCTAGCACACTTTGTGGTCTTGCGAAGGTGATATGGAAATCGCACATGTGAGCTTGGAATCACCACACAAAGCTTGGAGCTTGGTGGATCATTCATGACCGAAAATGGAGCAAAATGGAGGCCAAAAATCTACACTGCCTTGAGCTTCCAAGGAGGGCAGAAAAAGTTTTGTTCTTCGTCGCATCACCTCAACCGATCATTGTAAGTATTCCGCAACTTCTTTGATGTATTCACATGATGTTTCTATGCTTAAATTGATCCTTGGGACCTTAGAGAAACCCAACAAACTTGGAGGTCCACCTACGGATCTAGGAATTGGATGAGATCCAATTGATCTTAGAGATCTACCTAGTTAAATATCATACAGCTTGTTGGCCAAAGTCAAGGTCAAGGTTGTGTGTTATTTAACGGATCCTAACCCACTAGGAAACTAGGTTTCCCGAGTACTCAACAGTGAGTTAGAGGCTCGCTGAAAAATAGTGGGAGGCCAGTATTGAATTTGCAATTTCGTTCAAATACATGGCATTACGCGCTTTCAAATTATTTCGTCAATTATATATTTATTAGTTGGACTAATATTCTATTATTTTTCTTGTAACAGTTGGACTGTACCCAAATATCGTTAATTGAATAGTTTCACTATTGCAATTAAGATGATTGGAAAGATCTGGGTTAGAGACATTATCATGGCGAAAATGTCTTTAATGGCGCGAACTTTCCTGATTGGGATATGACCCTCAGGATTGTCATGGGGGTTGAGAGGATGCTCTCTGATTTAGAGAGACCTCTCAGGCCTAAGCCCGGAAAATGAGCAGCCCGCTTGAGCTTGAGCTTTGGAAGACTCATAGCGATGACAACTCAATGCTCAATCTGTCATGCTCGCTGCGATGACCCCTCAATTTCGTCGCCAAAACAAGGGATTGGATCCATTTACTATGATGGCAAAATTGAAGAGCCTTCATCGATCTAACCTTAGATCGTAAAGGTATGAATTGCAGAAAAATCTCTTTCGCTCTTGAAAGTAAGAAGGTACATCTGTTGAGCACCATGTGTCACAGATGATTGCTAACATTGAACAGTTGGGTCAGCTAGGCATAACGGTTGAGACTTCTATAGATTTGATCTTGCAGTCTCTTCCTAACAGCTGGAGCAGGTTCATCATGAACTACAATATGATGAACCAATACCATACTCTTGGAGAGCTGATGGCAATGCTGCGTGAAGCATAAAAAGAGCTATTGAAGGGCAAAAAGCGTGAGGCATACTTCGCTTCAACATCTCAGTCTCCGAGGGCTTGGCCCAAGGCAACTGGAGGTGTAAAGAAGAAGAAAAAGAAGAAGGGCAAGGCCAAATCGTCAAAGTCTTCTGGGAAGGCTAAGGAAAAATCCCAAGATGTATGCCTACAGTGTGGCAAACGGGGTCACTGGTAGCGGGACTACCGTGAGAACAAGGCACACATGAAGGAAATCAAAGCGGGCAAGGCACCGGCTTCAGGTATGTTTTTTTATAGAAATAAACATGTATACTTCTAATTTTAAAAAATTGGATTTTTTATTCTGGTTGTGGTACTCATATATGTATTGATGTGCAGGATCTGTGGATTAGCAGAAGACTGGCCTCAGGAGAGATTGACCTCCGCGTTGGAAATGGGACTCGAGTCGCCGTTTTGGCCGTTGGAACTTATATTTTGGAACTACCCTCGGGGCATGAACTAAATCTTTCAGACTGTTATTATGTACCTAGTTTGACTAGGAATGTTATATATGTATCTTTTATTAGCCCAATGTGGGCTATACTTTTGTTTTTAGAAACACTGGGTGTTTTATGTATAAATAAAAATGATATGGAGATATGCAGTGCTGATGTGAATATGGTCTTTATATTTTGAATATAAAATCAATCTCAAACATATAATGTAACAAACAAAAGGCTCTCAAAATAAGTAACAAAAATGAAACTTATATGTGGCATTGTCGTCTGGGACACATTAACAAGACTCGCATATCCACACTTTCGAAGAGTGCGTACTTGGACGGATTTGATCCAAATTCATATGACGTCTGCGAATCTTGTTTATTAGGAAAAATGCCTAAAACACCTTTTAGCGGTAAATGTACACGTGCCACCGAACTGTTAGCCCTCGTTCATAGTGACGTATATGGGCCTTTTTCTAGCCAGGCTAGAGGTGGATATGTATACTTTGTAACCTTTATGGATGATGCATCGCGTTATGGTTATGTGTATCGTATGAGACACAAGTCGGAAACCTTTGAGAAATTCAAAGAGTTTCGACACGAAGTAGAAAAACAGACTAGCAAAAGTATTAAAACATTATGGTCGGACCGTGGTGGAGAATACTTGAGCAATGAGTTTCTTGATTACTTGAAAGAATATGGTATTCTTTCACAGTGGACTCCTCCCGGAACACCTCAATTAAACAGTGTGTCCGAACGGAGAAACCAAACTTTGTTGGACATGGTAAGGTCGATGATGAGTCGCACAGAGCTACCTATTTCCTTATGGGGATATGCATTGAACAGTGCAATACTTATTTTGAATAAGGTTCCGTCAAAGTCTGTTCAACAGACTCCGTATGAGATATAGACAGGAAAGAAACTGGGTTTCTCATTCCTGAAGATTTGGGGTTGCTGGGCATACGTTAAATGTTTGGAAGGTACCAAACTTGAACCCAAATCGGATAAGTGTCTATTTGTAGGTTATCCTAGAGAAACCAAAGGATATTACTTCTACAACCCACAAGAGAACAAAGTATTTGTTGCTCTACATGCGGTTTTCCTTGAGAAGGAATTCCTAAATGCAGTACTAAGTGAGAGGAAAGTAGAACTCGATGAAAATCGGAGTGATATTATTCCTGGCACAGAATCCTTAATAGAACATGAACAGTTCATCAGGGATGAGAATGTACCACAATTTTCGAATACACAAGAACCGCGTAGGTTGGAGAGAGTCAGAAAACAACCTGAGAGGTATGGGTTTCTGATATCACCTCATGTGGATATTAATCTTATTGAGGAAGACGAACCGACTACGTATGAGGAAGCGATACAAGGTATCGACTCCGGTTTTGGCAAGATGCCATGAAATCCGAAATGGATTCCATGTACACCAACCAAGTTTGGACACTGGTTGATGCACCAGAAGGCGTAAAGCCTATTGGTTGCAAATGGGTCTTCAAGAGGAAGACCGACATGGATGGCAACATACAAACGTACAAAGCTAGGCTTGTAGCGAAAGGGTATCGTCAACGACATGGTGTCGATTATGAAGAAACTTTTTCACCTAATGCCATGATTAAATCCATTCGGATAATGCTTGCTATTGCTGCATATTTTGATTACGAGATATGGCAAATGGACGTCAAAACCGCTTTCCTTAACGAAAACCTTTTAGAGGATGTTTATATGCAACAGCCTAACGGTTGTGTTGTACCTAACCATGCAGACAAGATTTGCAAGTTAAATTGATCCATTTATGGATTGAAGCAAGCATCGCGTTCTTGGAACCAACGTTTTGATGAGATCATAAAAGAATATGATTTCATTCAAAACGAGGATGATCCTTGTGTATATAAGAATGCTAGTGGGAGCGCACTGACATTCATTGTCCTTTACGTAGATGATGTATTGCTAATTGGCAATGATATTCCCATGCTACAATCGGTGAAAGCTTAGCTTTCATTAAAATTCTCCATGAAAGATCTGGGAGAAGCAGCCTTTATTCTGGGAATAAAGATCTACCTGGATAGATCTAGAAAGCTGCTTGGACTCTCCCAGAGCACATATATTGACAAAGTGTTGAAGAGATTCAGCATGGACCAATCTAAGAGGGGACTTTTGCCAGTGTCACATGGTGTTACTCTATCTAAGGACATGTGTCCTAAAACTCAAGATGAGAGAGACAACATGAGTCGGATCTCGTTAGCTTCGGAAGTCGGATCGATCATGTATGCCATGATATGTATGCGACCTGATGTCTCCTATACTTTGAGCATATGTAGTCTATCAGGCCGATCCAGGTGATGGTCACTAGATGGCGGTTAAGAATATCTTTAAGTATCTTAGACGAACTAATGATGCTTTCTTAATCTATGGAGATTGAGAACTTGAGGTAACTGGGTGTACCGATGCAAGTTTCCAAACCGATAAGGACGACTGTAAGTCGCAATCCGGGTACATATTTTGTTTAAACAACAGAGCAGTAAGCTGGAAATCTTTCAAGCAAGAGACTGTTGTCGATTCAACAACAGAAGCAGAATATATTGTTGCAGCTGAAGCAGCAAAAGAGGCAATTTGGATCCGTAAATTCCTATTTGGATTAGAAGTAGTTATGTTAGCAGCTGAGCCCGTTCCATTGTATTGTGACAATAACGGGGCTATAGTGCAGGCTAAGGAACCGCGGTCTCATCAACGATCCAAGCATGTTCTTCGACATTTCAATCTGATTCGTGAGATCATACATCGTGGCGATGTGAAGATTGAGAAGGTTGCATCAGATGACAACATTGCAGATCCGCTGACGAAAGCTATTCCTCAGCAAAAGTTAGAGCGACATGTACATAGTTTAGGTGTTAGATGGTAGAGTGACTGGCTATAGGCCAAGTAGGAGATTTTTTGACAATTATGACCCATAGTGTCACTATTTGTAAAAGACATTGTGGTTTTTGTACAAATTAACTATGTGACAATGGAAATTGCTATTTTATCATTTTGTAATTTGATTACTTGTATATATAAATGATAAAAGTCCTTATAATTAGTTCCGGATTATAAGATATGAGACAATATCAATCCACAAAGGTTTAAACATTAAATATCTCTAGTCGTAGTATTATCTAGACTGGACATCGATAATGCAGAATACACTAGTATTGCACTTGTGCGTGTTATGGAAGCGTAATAGCATAGTTCTCATATATTTAAGTATTGGATACTTATGCAAGTGTGATAGGAGGTTATGTTTGCTGATGGTTCGAAAACATCTTCACTCTGGATAGACCCCGCGGAATCCCATTGGTAGTATGACTATGTGTCTATGGGAATCCGCATCAGGGTCGGTGTATTTGGTCTTAACCTGAGACTTGCATCGCTAGTACTTGCGACAATCAATACGCTTTGGTTTTGGTCGTCTGGGACTTTAACAGGTTCTGTGTACGCCTCTTCTGGGTTTATTGAGAATCATAGTGTATTGGGTGTGATGTCAAGACGAAAGTATCACTTCAGTCATATGGAGATGATGATCACGCATGAAAGTATCTCTATTATGTTGCAACTATCGAGATAATATGATGAGGTCATGATTATCCGATTATAGAGACTAGTTGCTTGTGATTCGATATATGGAAACTTGTATCGGTGAACCCAGTCACCTCAAGTTCCCATTTCCCCATATTATCAGAAACCAACCTTAGTTCTTCCAAGATACTCAAGGATGTTCTTTACATTAATCTAGTGACCATCACTTGGATTAGCCTGATTGTGACTCCATATGCTCAAAGCATATGAGACACCAGGTCACGTACATATTTTTCAATGTACGAGTTCTCGGAGAGTGCCAACAACTTTTAGATCTAATCCAGTAGATCCTTATTCCTAGAATAAAGGTTGCCTCTCCCAAGTATTCCATGGAGAATTTTAATGAAAGCCAAGCTTTCACCGATAATATTATGGGAATGTTATTGCTAAGAAGCAATACATCATCCACTTATAGGACATTCATTATCAGTGTGCTCCCACTAACATTCTTATATACACAAGAATCATATTCGTTTTGAATTAAATCATATACCATTATGATTACATCAAAACGCTGGTTCCAAGAACATAATGCTTGCTTTAATCCATAAATGGATCGATTTAACTTGCAAACTTTGTTTGCATGTTTCGGCACGACAAAACCGTCAGGATGTTGTAAACATCCTCCAAAAGGTTTCCATGAAGGAAATCAGTTTTGACGTCCATATGCCATATTTCATAAATGAAATATGCAGCATTATCAAGCATTATCTAAATGGATTTCATCATGGCAACATGTGAAAATTTTCGTCGCAGTCGACACTATGTCGTGGATGATACCTTTACTGTACAAGCCTAGCTATGTACATTTGTATGTTGTCATCCATGTATGTCTTCATTGAAGACTCATATGGTACCAATAGGCACAATGCCTTCTGGTACATCAACCAGTGTCCAAACTTGGTTGTATATATGGAATCCATTTCGGACTTCATGGCACTTTACCATAAAAGGAGTTGATACCTTGTATCACTTCCTGATACGTAGTTGGTTCATCTTCCTCAATAAGATTAATATCTATATGAGGTGAGATCAGAAACCTATACCTCCCAGGTTGTTTTCTGACTCTCTCCGACCTACGTGGTTCTTGTGTATTCGAAGATTATTAGTATAGTTTCATCCCTGATGAACTGTTGGTGTTCCGTGAGGACTCGGTGCCTGGAACAGTATGACTCCGATTTTCATCGAGTTTTACTTTCCTCCCACTTACCACTGCATAAAGGTATTCCTCTTAGGAAAATCGCATGGAGAGCAATAATTACATTGTTCTCTTGTGAGTTGTATAAGTACTATACTTTGGTTTCCCTATGACAACCTATAAATAAGCATTTATCCGATTTGGGTTCTAGTTTGGTATCATCCAAACATATGCCCAGCATTCTCAAATCTTCAGGAATGTGAAACCCGGTTTCTTTCATGTTAATATCCAATATGAAGTCTGGCTAACAGATTTTCATGGAACCTTATTCAAAATAAGTATTGCACTGTTTAATGCGTATCCCTAGAAGGAAATTGGTAGCTCAGAGCGACTCATCATTAACCTTACTATGTCCGACAAAGTTTAGTTTCTCTGTTCAGACACACCGTCAAATTGAGGTGTCCCGGGAGGAGTCCACTTTGAAAGAATACCATGCTCTTTCAAGTAATCTTGAAACTCATATGTTTAAGTATTTTACACTATGGTCCGACCGTAATGTTTTTAATACTTTTACCGGTCTGTTTTTCTTACTTCGTGTCGAAACTCTTTGAATTACTCAAAAGTTTCTGACTTGTGTTTCATAAGATACACATAACTGTAACGTGATGCCACATCCGTAAAGGTTACGAAGTATTCATATCCACCTCTAGCCTAGCTAGACATGGGCCCACTTACGTCACTATGAACGAGGGCTAACAGATCGGTGGCACTTGCACTTTTACCAAGTAAAAGGTGTTTTTAGGAACTTTGCCTAATAAACTAGATCCGTAGATATCATTTAAATTAGAATCAAATCCGTCCTAGTATCCACTCTTCGAAAGTGTGGATATACGAATCTTGTTAATGTGTCCCAGACAACAATTCCACTTTTAAGTCTCAACAGATTTATTCAGTTTGAGCTTTGCTTTGTCTTATTATATGTTTGAGATTCATTTATATTCTAAATATAAATACTGTTATTCACATATGATGTGCTTATCTCAATATCATCTTTATAAACAAAACACTTAGTGTTCTAGAATATAAAGGTATACCCGCAATGGGTTAAACTAGATACAGAGATAATGTTCCTAGTCAAACTAGATACATTATAACAGTCACCTAATTTAAGTACATGTCCAAAGGGCAGTTCCAAAACTTAGGTTTCTACGGCCAAAACAGCGACTTTCGTCCCGTTTCTGACTAATAGGTCGATCTCATCTAAAGCCAGTCTCCTGCTAATCAGCAGATCCCGCACATCAGTACATATATTTATATACCACATCCAGTATCTAAAATCCAATTTTAAAACCAGCAGTGGACATGTTTATAACAAACATACTTGAAGTCGGAGAGTCTTCATTTCCTTTATGTCTGCCTTGTCCATACGGCAGTCACGCTTCCAGTGACCCCGTTTGCCACAGTTTAGGCAGACATCTTGGGATATGTCATTTGTTTTCCTAGAAGACTGTGACGATATAGCCTTGCCCTTTTCACATCCCTAGAAGTCTTCGGGCAAGCCTAGACCTTCTGGGATGTAGGAGTAAGATATGCCTTGCGCTTCTTGCCCTTTTACAAGCTCTGGCTCTGTCTCATTGAGCATAGCCATTAACTTTCCAAGAGTTTTCTTATTGCAATTAGTACTTCTAAGATCTAAGAATAGATCTATGAAGATCCTTCAATTTCAACATCATACTATAAGGATCTAATCCTTAGTTCTGACGAAGAAATTAAGGAGTCATTGCGGTAAGCATAACGGATTGAGCACTAAAGTTATCATCACCACGAGTCTTCCAAAGCTCATGCTCCACTATTTGCTCAACTCCGGGCTCAGGCCCGAGATGTCACTCTATCAAATAAAGTAACTTTTTGGCTCCCAGGACTATCCTAAGGTTCTATTCCCATTTGAAAATTGAAGCCGCTTAAAGATATTTTCACCCAGGATTATGTTTTAAATGCTAATCTTTCAGTTATCTCGATTCCAATAGTCCAACTATCCAATCAACGATTTCGGGTACAATCTAATATAATGATTACTATAGTCTAACTATATAATCAACTACTATTTGATTGGTTACATTCAAATATATTGATTCTATAATCCAATTATATAACCAACTATAAATGAAGTAGTTTGAATACAGTCCAAATGTTCAATTAAAACAACAATTTGAATATTAGTCCAACTAATAT
The DNA here is from genome assembly GCA_019454045.1 of Zanthoxylum bungeanum. Taxonomy (NCBI): domain Eukaryota; kingdom Viridiplantae; phylum Streptophyta; class Magnoliopsida; order Sapindales; family Rutaceae; genus Zanthoxylum; species Zanthoxylum bungeanum. The sequence goes on along the minus strand of SKCR01026824.1, from coordinate 20,820 downwards.
ATATTTATAAATTTTTTAATGAGGAAAAATTGAAATGAGCGCGTATTGGCAAGTAGTTAAATGAAATTACAAATTTGATACTTGCCTCCCACTATTTTTCGGCGAGCCTCTAACCCTCTGTGGAGTACTCGGGAAACCTAGTTTCCTAGTGGGCTAGGATCCTGTTAAATAACACACAACCTTGACTTTGGCCAACAAATTGTATGAAATTTAACTAGGTAGATCTCTAAGATCAATTGAATCAAATCCAATTCCTAGATCTAGTAGGTGGACATCCAAGTCCGAAACATATATCCAATATATGCCAATATATCTGATATATTCCCTAACCTTTTTCCTCTGAATCAACTAAGCCTTGGCTTTGGCTCAACAAGCTTAATGAAACCAGTTAAGCGTGACCCATTGACAGTTGGAAAGCTTCATAATCGAGGCCGATGAACAAGAAGTGACATTGACTTTGGCCAACAAATCACAACTTGCCCAAGGCGTACGATATGGAACAAAGCTTTTGTGATTCAAACACATCCGCGATGGACAAAGGTCTTGACTTTGGCCAACAAACCAATGCCAATCTTGGATCTTGAGAGAGAATCACTCAATGGAAGGAAAAACGCTTAATATAATATGAGGGTTTTTGTCGCGATTTGGCAACTAATTTATTATCTTTAATTATGTCTCATCATACACCCTTAAACATGCATTCTAAAAGCATAATAAGGCGCGATAAAATTTAATAATGATATACGGATGGATATACAACAAACTTGTTCCTATAACAAATCTCTCTCTTTCCTCTCTCCCGCTAGCACTATTCATATTTCTGCCCAATTACATAATACTTCTAAAGAAACCTCATTTACATTGAGGGGAATAGGTGAGAAGAGAAATACAATGAGAAAAGAGGTAATAGGCTGGACACGCAGGTCCAATTAATAAATTCTAAATTTATTACAACAATTTCCAAAATTGCCCTCACATATCTAATATGCATCTGATATACATTATTCATACATACATCCAAGTATTCACACAAACCATGTTATCAATCAACCTAATCCAATTAATTAATCTTTGATTAGTGACCATCCAATGTTCAAACAATGATTTAATTTGCGCGAGTCCAACTCGTTTAAGAATAAATACTTAAAGTAAGTATTCTTAAATTATATTGAACTACAATTTTAAATCCAATTTAAATTATATTCAATACTAATTCATATTTAATTCCAAATTAAATAATTACACTTTCAATAGTGCCTTTTAGACTTGGATTCCAAATCCAATCTTTACGGGTCTCAAAGGCCCAATTAGTATCCAATACTATTCAATTAAAGTCCAATGAGCTTTTAATTAATTCTTTAGGCATGGGCTTTGGCAATTATGGGTCAAACCCAAGATGCCAAAGCCCAATTAGGAATCACCATATGCCATAAATCAATTTAGGCCCATTAGGCCCAATTATCATATTTGGACTTTATGGAAATGGTTTTAGGCCCAATTGGATCCAACCAATTATCCTAAACCAAACTTGGCCCAACCAAGCCCATTAAGCCCAAATACAACAATTAGATTAATTCATTATTCCAAATTACAAATTAATTCAATTCAAGTGTAATTACCATAATTAATTAATTAATCTAATACTTCCAAAACACTAATTAATTCAATTAATCATGCTCATCATTTTCAATTCATGTCCAACAAAAATTGAAGCAAAATCAATCTACCAACAACATGCTTCATTCACAGCAAAGGCATAAAATTAACATCCAATTTTTGATTTCAATCCAATTAAATCAATAATCAATATTCAATTCATGCCATTTAACATATCCAATTGTCAAATTTCAAAAAATCACCATGAATTTATTCTAGGGTATATATTCGGCCAAGCTTAAGATTTGGGGATTTTTGATCTAATCAATTTATCACAAATCCAACAATGCACAAATCCAATTCAATATCTTATAAACTCAACCAAACCATCAATTTAAGAAAATCAAGCTCCAACACAAAATTCCCAAATTAAAGTTTAAGAACCCTAGAATTCCAAATAAAACTTAGATGGCTCTGATACCATTGTAAGTGTTCCTAGAACATCCCAAGATCGTCTAAGAGTGATTTTTGTGTGAATAAAATTAAAAGAGTTGCGGAAAATACTCACATTGATCGGATGAGTTCAAACTTTTTTATGCATTTCGGTGGAAGCTCGAAGTCCTTCTTGAGTGTTTCCAACACTTGGGTGAGTTTCTCTATCACCTTGATTCACTCATTTAAGTGCTAGCTTGAACAAAAATTGAAAGAAAAATTTTATCCTCCAAGGAGCTAAGTTTCGACCAAGGGAGAGGGAGAGAAGATGAAGTTTTCTTTGTATTTTGTTTCTTAAAAACATAATACCAAAGTCAAAGTCACTTAAGTTTTTGTATATCATTTTCAAAAAAACGAAATACAAAGTGTGTTGTGTAAGTTACCATAATTACACTCAACCACTTCCATCAACAAAAAGTGACAAGTGATGTAAGTTGGTGGGACCCATTTTAAATTCAAAATTCAAGTGGTTTCCTCAACACACTTCGGGCTCAGTTTCGTTTAATCCGATTAAACGAATTTTCCGTCGCGGCTTAATTAAATCTAATTTAATTAAATATTAATGCCTAGCAAAATTATTACGGAAGTCGCTCGCGAATTAATTCCAAATTAATTCGTTCCCTTGAATTAAAATCCAATTTCAATTCCGCGTTGAAATCTAATTTCAATTAATATATCTGATATATTATTTTAGACCAATTAAATAAATTAAATAGTAAAATCTAATTTAACTATTAAATTTACTTTACCGATTAATTCCAAATTAATCGTGTTCTCTCTTCTCGACGAATTTAATCCTAGATAAATTCTCGACGCAATTAATCCCAGATTAATTCTTTCTCTTTTAATTAATCCCAGATTAATTTATTGCCGTAATTAATCCCAGATTAATTTTCTCTTTCATAATTAATCCCAGATTAATTTTCTGTTCGAGTCAAATCTCAACGGTGAATCTTCGGGAAGCGACCCAAGAGATCACTGGATATGTTGGCAGTAAATACGATTATCGGACTATCCGAATATATGCGTACCCGATATCACTTCTTACCGATTTACAAGATATGGTTGGCTTCTAGCAAAGCACCGTGCCTACCCAATTCTCCAGAAATATTCTTCTGCGGAATACAATATCTTTGTCAGACATAGCATACGTAGTATTGCATATTACGATCCAGTATCGATAGTCACATGCTAGGCCTGGGGCTGGAATATGTCTGCCCCGTACGAAGCATATATCGGATCTCTGGTAACTAGTCTCTATAATCGGATAATCATGACCTAGTCATATTATCTCGATGACTGCAGTACTAAAGAGTATTAGTTCTGTATCCTACGTGATCATCATCTCCATATGACTGAAGTGATACTTCCATTTTGACATCACATCCAATACACTATGATTCTCAGTATACCCAGAAGAGGCGTACACAGAACCTGTTAAAGCCCCGAACGACCAAAACCAAAGTATATTGATTGTCGCAAGTATTAGCGATACAAGTCTCAGGTTAAGACCAAATACACCTACCCTGATTCGGATTCCCATAGACACATAGTTATACTACCAATGGGATTCCAAGGGGTCTATCCAGAGTGAAGCTGTTTTCGTACCATCGGTAAACAGAACCTCCTATTACACTTGCATGAGTATCCAATACCTAAATATATGAGAATTATGCCATTATGCCTCTATAATGCTCACAAGTGTAATACTAGTATATTCCGCATTATCGATGTCCAGTCTTGATAATACAATGACTAGGGATATTTAATGATTAAACATTAGTGGATTAACATTGTCTCATATCTTATTAATCCGGTACTAATCATATGGACTTTTATCATTTATATTTCCAGATAATCCAATTACAAATGATAAAAGAGCAATTTCCTTTGTCACATAGTTAATTTGTACAACAACGCCATGTTCTGTACAAATAGTGATGGTATGGGTCATAATTGTCCAACAATATTATGGTTGGAAGCATGAATGAAACATGTATGCATGTATACAAACAAAGTTTGCTTATTAATGGTTAATAAGCACACTTTTGGCCATTTGATGGTGATGTTGTCATTCTAGAGTTTCTTAGCCACTCACAAATGACCGAGAATTGTTTTTGAGTTCTTTCATGGGGGTGAGACTTATTTGGTGTGGTAAGGATTGGATTAAAGTATTGAATTTGTTTAATTTGGTATAATTTGTCAATTTGTGAAAATTATAAAATTTGGGTTCATAACCCTTTCCAAATTTGGGGCTTTTCATATATGTGTTGTAATTTGATGTATATATGATGTATATTAAATTTGGGATTGATTGGATTTGATCTTGACATGTTTTGAACTAAAAAGGACCAAATTGCACATCTTGGAAAATTAAGGGACCTCTCTGTAATTTGGGAAAAATTATTTTCTTGAATTTTAACTTGTATTTTCTTGTATAAGACATGTATAAATCATTTTGGTAGTGATTTGGAATCACCTAATTATGTATTTGACAAATTAGGACTAAAATGATCAAAATGCAAAGTTTAAGCGCATTTCCGTAATTACTGAAAAATCTGGAAAATTTTTCAGATTTATGTTTTAATGTATATTTGATGTACAAATCATTTTGGTTGTGATTGGAAATCACCTAAGCTTATTTTGAACAACTTAAGACTAAAATGATTAAAATGGAAAGTTTTGGGGTTGTATGGTAATTTACTGAAATTTGATTTTTGGGTTAAGAATTTCTGTTTTTGAGTATTGAGTGATTAAAATAATTAAGTTTATTTTATTTACCCAAGAAAAATTAAAGAAATGGGAAAATTTGATTTTCCCGCATTCCGCTGCGTAACCCGGGTATTTTGCCCAAAACCCCAACACTTAGAACACATGGAGGGGTTTGTTTGGCTTGTTCTAGGCAGTTCTTATCAGTTAACTGATGAGCAGTTAATATACATATATTTCCCACCATTTTATCTTAATGTTTTGTGCGTTGTCTCGAATTTTATGAGTGTTTTGATGTGTTTCGGGTGTGTTTTGCAGGTTAAAATCATATCAAGACTCAAACAGATTCAACTATGGATGAAACAACAAAGTTCAGAACAAACTAGTTCACTTTCCAGAGGTCGAGATGTGTGTCTCGATGCTGGACAGTGTTTAGAGACGCACATATAAAGAAAATTAATCTAGAATGTGTTCAATTGGGCACGTCATGATGCTGACCATTGCACTACTCGACGAGCCAATAGATGTTGAGAAATTTGTGACGCACGTTTAGTGCTTCGCAACACAGAGAGACCAGCCCCAATTCGTCCAGAACTCAATTTTTGATTAAGAAAGACCCACTGATCCTCCTATATAGGAATATGTTTGTCCCAAAACCTAGAAAGAAGCCTCATAACACAATTTTGGAGTCTCAAAGCATAACTAGTGCTATAGATTGAAGGCGAAGACTGCAAACGAGAGTTCTTTCTTCCATTTTATCTCTAGTTTATCTTTTATGAATACTTGTTTGTATCAATTATTAGCTTGTTTTTATTGAATATCATGAGTATATAATTCATTAATTTATGGTTGTAATAGATCTCAAACACATGTTTATTAATTAATTTGTATTTTTTATTCTTTTGGGTTTATTATAGAATTATTTATTATTCTTTGTGTTTTAATGCATGTTTTATTATCTGGCTAACAATAGAATAGTCTTGGTAAATCCTTAGGAACTCGACGAAGGGAATTTGGGTTAGTCATGTGAATAATAGCGCGTGATCTAGTTCTTTTAAATAGATTTCCCTTCAGGATAGACATATACATGTAGGCCATACGTAGCCAATATTAGAAATTATTTTTAATGAATTTGGTTTAAATTAATTGACATAAATATATTGTTAAATGGTTTAAGTTGAATATTTCTACCTGACCATTGAAAAAGACTTGTAGATAGTTTAGTATTCTAGGTTAATAATTTGTAACAACCTAATTAAATGAAAAGTGCATGAACTCATTTCTTGCATGCTTAGGTGAAGTTACAACCCTATGTTCTTCTCGCATGTAAAGTTTACCTCAAAAATTATTATTTGCTATTTATTTACTTTTAGTAATTTTAGAATAAACATTCATTTCTTAACCAATAATATAGTTGAAGTTAAATAGGTTAGTCTTGGTATTAATAGGAGAAATAATAAGTGCATGTTTGGTATGACTTCTAGTAGAGGTAAAAGATCTTTTTTTAATCCCAGAAGCTATTTTCAAAAATTTTGGTGATGTTTGGTTGCATTTTAAGTAGAGCTTTTAAGGACAAAAAAAATTATTTTACCTCTACTAGGAAAAGCTCAAAATTTGAGCTTTAGGAGTAGAGCTTGAAAAGATTTTTTAAAGATTTAAATTATCTATAATACTCTTATTTAATTTAATAACATTATTTCATTTCTTTCATAACACAACTTAAAAAATTTGTCCAATAAAGTAATTTTATAATGTTTAATAAAAGTTCTCACTCGCAACCAAACACCTAAAAACTTTTTTTATCAAAAGCTCTACTTCTAAAAGCTATATTAATAAAAATTATACTTGAAGAAATTATATTTAAAAAGTTATACCAAACGGACCCTAAGTCCATGTGGGTACGACATCTGACTAATAATCACTATATTACTTTAGCGATACACGTGCACTTGTGTGCGGTATAAAATCAAGATCAAGTTTTGACGCCGTTGCCATGGACTTATTTTATTTGTCTTTATTAATATTAGGACAACGTTTTATTTGCTTAGCTAAACACCTTCTTTTTCTTTTTCATTTTTCTTTTGTTTTCCTTTGATTCCAAACGTCATGAATGACCAACACCCCGAACAATGGGAAGTAACAGCGTCATTCTCGATTCAGGATATGACGATATCGATCATTGATGGGGTCATATCATGTATCGTCCCACCACCCCTTTAGGACAATGCATGGGAAATCAAGATATGTGTTCACATGATACAAAAATCAGTGTAGTTTGGGGGTAGCCCGAATGATGATCTTAATGCCCACATAAGCAATTTCCTGAAAATTTACAGCACTTTCAACTTCAATAGAGGGGTAGAAAAATTAGTTCGCTTGTGAGTTTTCCAGTATTCATTGAAGAATGGAGCATAGGGATAGCTTCAGTCACTGCTAGCAAGATCGATCATTACAAGTGCTGGGGTTTTTCTGGCTAGCGCAGCGGAAGATGCGCAGTTCGAGTAAAATCGTAATTTAAAAAAATTTAAACTTACGAATAAATTACTCAATATCCAATATTAAATTATTCATATTTCACTTAAATATATTTATTCGATATCAAATAACGACATAAATAATATAGAAACACCGTGAAACTTTTACGCAAATATTTTTCCGTAAAATAGCATAAAACATGTTTCCGACCGACCAATGCACATGAGGGATGCCCAGGTCAGCCCTTATAGCACTTGGACAAATTGTGGGCTGCCCGAACAGTGACCAACTCACTGTTTTAAAAGCTGTTACCCGGTAACGTTGTTTTTCGCTGTTTTCACTTAGTTTCACTCCGAAATAATTTCCGGTAATTAATTTTCTTGGGCAATTAAAATAAACTAATTTATTCTAATCACACAATACTCAAAAATATATTTTTATCCCAAAAATCTGATTTTTCTCTTAATTGCCGTGAGACCCCAATAGTTTGCATTTTGATCATTTTAGTCCTAATTTGTCAAATATAGATTTAAGTGATTTTAAATCACTACAAAAATGATTTATATGTATCATATACATCAAAATACAACTCACAGTAAAAATCCCACAAAAATCCAAAATTACCTAGAGGTCCCAACATTTTCCAGATTTTGTATTTTGGTCCAAATTTGTTCAAAACAACATTAGATGATATCCAATCAACACCAAATTAAATGTACATCATATATACATCATTATACAACACATATATGAAAAGCCCCAATTTTGGTTTAGGTTAAAAACCCTAATTTCTCATATTAGTCCAATTAACAAAATTAACCTAATTCAACACTTTAATTTAATTTATACAACACCAAACAAGTCTCACCACTTTGAAACAACTTAAGAACAATTCTAGGTCATCAATGAGTGGCCTAGCAACTCTAGAATGGAAACAAGATCATCAAATAATCAAAAGTGTACTTATACACCATTTATAAGCATACTTTATTAAACACACATGCATACATCTTTCATTCATGCTTCCAACCATCATAACACAAACACAAGAGAGTAGAAAAAACTAATAATAACATATGTTGTAGCCAAGAACAAAAGGAATAAATTTCATTCTAATATAAAGTTGGAAATACTTATAAAAATCCAAGCTTTCTAGAATTATTTCTTAGTTTCTTGAATTATTTCTTGGTTTCTTTTCTTTTCTCTCAAGTCTCTTTTGTTTATGTTTTTGGTGGCTTCAACAAGTGTGAAGCAAAAGGAAAAACAAATCCTTATATACTTAGGTCAATGGCCAAAAATGGGTAAAGAAAAAGAAAAAAATTATTTTACTATTCTAACAAATTAAATAAGCAAAAATCAATTTGATAACCATTTTCTTTAATGTAAAAGTCAAACATTTACACTTAATCATTTTCTTTAATAAATATCAGCTTAGATATTTTTTTTAATTTTTGATTACTTTAATTATTTAACAATTAAATAATTAAATAATTATTTAAATATAAATATCCAAATATATGTATTATATTTACTTTAAACAATCCAAATACATATATTAATGATATATGTCAAATATCATTATTTGACAATTAATTAATGTGTATTTAATAAAATCAAGTATTAAATATAAATACACATTAATTAGGAAATGATCAAAAGGCCCCCTACGCATGTATCTTTCGTTTAACCTTTAAACGATTTATAAATAATCAGTATTATTCATAAAAGTTGTCCTAGTGCTTGACGAGTATATTTCATTAGTGAGACTCTCTAAGTTCAGGCATATCCGTCACGAAATGCAATTTCATGTCCATAATTTACCCATCCGTAAATTATGACGATCACAGATAAACTCGCTGAACTATACAGGTCGAGGTCATCGTATACGTATAATCCCTTCGTCACAGATATTCAGATTATTCCAGAGATATAGATATTAATGTCAAATCTCTATAGGTATAATCTAATCGACGTTTTTGTTAGCAATCTCATAAGAAAACTTATAACCCTCTTTGCAGTGTACCATAGATCTATGGATTTAACGGATTGCTAATCTCATAATGAATATCTATGCTCTGTACACAGAATTGACGGATCCTATCTTTATACTCACAGGATATCATGAGCATGAGTCCACACCCAACGAACAGGCGGATATCTGATCTAAATAGATCAGTGACATGACTGCCATCAAAGTGTGGAGGATGACTCATATATCAACAGTGGTATCTCAAGTTAAAGAATCAATATGCTATTCAACCCTAGAAGATTCCTATTGACGTTGTTGTACCATCTATTAGGTAATCTTCGGTGAGTCATTTAGTGTTTATCAAATAAACACATACACATCTATATGAGTCTCCCGAGATTCATAGTTCATTGGGATAAACCATCAGACCAAGTCACGATGTATGAAATGTACTGGTCTCAGTGGATTTTACTAACCGACCCGTGTTAGTAAATCTTGACTAGGAACTTTATTTGATAATATATATCTAGTAGTGGCACTTCCCAATGTCAATTACAAGCTACATTGTAATTGCGCGCTACATTATATATTATCGGGTCATTGTCTAATTTATATATATATATATATATATCACTAAACATGATTTAGTTTCAATATAATCGAAATTAGATCGAATATGTATATAAAAGACAAGAGGTGCAACCATAAATAAGTAATATTATGGAAAAAGATATTGCTCGTATTCATGAATCAGACATAAATACGATCCGGATTGGCGCTCTGAGCACCAAACCTAACATTAGATGATATCCAATCAACACCAAATTAAATGTATATCATATATACATCATTATACAACACATATATGAAAAACCACAATTTTGGTTTAGGTTAAGAACCCTAATTTCTCAAATTAGTCCAATTAATAAAATTAACCAAAATGAACCAAATTCAACATTTTAATTTAATCTCTACAACACCAAACAAGTTTCACCACTTTGAAACAACTCAAGAACAATTCTAGGTCATCAATGAGTGGCCTAACAACTCTAGAATGGCAACAAGATCATCAAATGATCAAAAGTGTGCTTATACACCATTTATAAGCATACTCTATTAAACACACATGCATACATCTTTCATTTATGCTTCCAACCATCATAACACAAACACAAGAGAGTATAAAAAACTAAGAATAACATATGTTGTAGCCAAGAACAAGAGGAATAAATTTCCTTCTAATAGAAAGTTGGAAATACTTACAAAAATCCAAGCTTTCTTGAATTATTTCTTGGTTTCTTCTATTTTCTCTCAAGTCTCTTTTGTTTATGTTTTTGGTGGCTTCAACAAGTGTGAAGCAAATGGAAAAACAATCCTTATATACTTAGGTCAATGGCCGAAAATAGGTAAAGAAAAAGAAAAAAGATATTTTGCTATTTTAACAAATTAAAGAAGCAAAAATCAATTTGATAACCATTTTCTTTAATGTAAAAGTCAAACATTTACACTTAATCATTTCCTTTAATAAATATCAACTTAGAATATTTTTTTTTTAATTACTTTAATTATTTAACAATTAAATAATTAATTAAATATAAATATCCAAATATATGTATTATATTTACTTCAAATAATCCAAATACATATATTAATGATATATGTCAAATATCATAATTTGATAATTAATTAACGTGTATTTAATAAAATCAAGAAATAAATATAAATACACATTAATTAGGAAATGACCAAAAGGCCCCATATGCATGTATCTTTCGTTTAACCATTAAACTATTTATAAATAATCAGTATTATTCATAAAAGTTGCCCTAGTGCTCTACGACTATATTTCATTAGTGAGACTCTCTAAGTTCAGACATATCTGTCACGAAATCCAATTTCATGTCCATAATTTACCCACCCGTAAATTTTGATGACCACGGACAAACTCGCTGAACTATAGAGGTCGAGGTCACCGCATACGTATAATCTCTTTGTCACAGATATTCGGATTATTCCAGAGATATAGATATTAACGTCAAATCTCTATAGGTATAATCCCATCGACGTTTCTCTTAACAATCTCATAAGAACACTTAGAACTCTCTTCTGCAGTGTACCACAGATCTATGGATTTAACGGATTGCTAATCCCATAATGAATACCTATGCTCTGTACACAGAACTGACGGATCCTATCTTGATACTCATATGATATCATTAGCATGAGTCCACACCCAACGAACAGATGGAGGTCCGATCTAAATAGATCAATAATGTGACTGCCATCAAAGTGTGGAGGATGACTCATATATCCGCAGTGGTATCTCAAGTAAAAGAATCATTATGCTACTCAACCAGAGAAGATTCCTATTGACATTGGTGTACTATTTATTAGGTAATCTTCGGCGAGTCGTTCAGTGTTTATCAAATAAACACCTACACGTCTATATGAGTCTCCTGAGACTTATGGTTCATTGGGATAAACCATCGGACCAAGTCATGATATACGAAATGTACTGGTCTCAACGGATTTTACTAACCGACCTGTGTTAGTAAATCTTGACAATGAACTTTATTTGATAATATATATCTAGTAGTGACACTTCCCAATGTCAATTACAAGCTACGTTGCAATTGCGCACTACATTATATATTGTCGGGTCTTTGTCTAATATATATATATATATATCACTAAATATGATTTAGTTTCAATCTAATCGAAATTAGATCGAATACATATATAAAAGACAAGAGGTGCAACCATAAATAAGTAATATTATGGAGAAATGTATTGCTCATATTCATGAATTGGACATAAATACGATCCGGATTGGCTCTCTGAGCACCAACCCTAACAACATGGACAAACTTGTCCACCAAGCTCCTCGCCAAGTATTTCCCTCCCGCCAGAACAACAAAGCTGTATAATGACTTCACGTCATTCATGCAATATGATTCAAAGCCCTTATACAAGGCATGAGAGAGATATAAAGACATGTTGCGTAAGTGCCCACATCATAACATTGCAAAATAGCTGCAAGTCCAGACCTTCTACAATGGGCTTAATGGAATAATAAAGACTATAGTAGACGCAATGGTTGGAGGTGCGCTAATGGCCAAAGATGAGAATGTCGCATGGGATCTACTGGAATGGATGGCAAATAATAACTCCATATTGCCAACTGAAAGAAGTATTCAACAGCAAGCGGCAGAAGTCTACGAGTTAAAGCTAAACACAACCTTGAATGCCAAGCCATACCAAATATATAAATGTCTAGAGATCTTCAGTAAGCATGATGAGAACAATGTTGGAGCTACAAGTGTAAGATATGAGGGAGTACAAAATGGAGAGCCTTACACTCTACATGGCGAGTCGGTCAAATATGTTAACAACTATAACAAACAATGCCATTACCCCTGCTCAGATAGCTAAAAACCTGGGTGGTAGAACAATCAAAGGCATAAGTAAAAGAAAGGATTGGAGGAACTACTAGCACACATACTCAAAAAGTAGGAAGCCAGGTACGATGCCCTATTTTAGAGTCAACCTGCAACCATAAGAGCATTAGAGACCCAAATTGGACAACTTGTGATTAATCAAAGTTATAGGCCCCAAGGAGTTTTCCCAAATTGGTGTGTGCAGCCTTCAAGGCGGTTATACACGAAGAGCATTACAGCTCAGTTGCGGTGTGCCATCAATTCGATATTTTGCTACGTCATGTCACTACCAATCCAAACCACCAGACCCCAGTCCATCCAAGATAAAAGAGAAAGCACAGTCAGTAACTACAACCTCTGCAGCAACTAATAAAGGCAAATAAATGTGGGTGAGAGTAGAAGATCGAGGGAAACGGGCCAGTGTAAACCAATCCAAGTATATATCATCACATAGAAGGAAAGAGGGTGAAAATATGAATGCGGCGGCTGCAAACCCAGTACATGAATTGAGACCACCATGAGTATTTGGGTGGTCATTTCTGGCTAAAGACGTTAAACTTAGTCTAGCGAGGACGCAACTCACACATTTTTTTATTTTCTTTACTTTAGTTTTGTTATTTTTGGTGATATTTATGTGTGTAATATTTTGTATGTGTATTTATACAGGTACTAGCGTAACCCACACAGCGCGCATAGCCAAAGTCTGACAAAATGAGTTTGATCAACTCCATGTACGGTAGTGTTGTTCCTCACTCGTTGTTTCTTTACGTTTATCGTACATTGAGGACAATGCAAGTTTTAAATTTGGGATTGTGTGCATGTTAGTGTTAGTCCTACTATTTTACATATTCTTATTAAAAAATTTAAAAAAATTATTTTTAGTCCAATGTAGTGAAACATAAGTCTAATGATGAGTTTGTTTACATTAGGATGAATTCTTAGAAATAATAAGTGCTCACTTGACTTTTATTCAATGCTTTGAGTTTGTGATTTAGGTCAGACTCATGAGCACGTAAAAGTAGGGTTCTAGCAGTATAAGCTTACAACTTTTTTTTATGTTACATCCCATGTTTTCAGTTCATATATTATGGTCACATGTTTTCATTTATTGTCAGCATGTTTTTTTTCCCAACCGTCATGCCATGTTTAATGTTTTCATGTAAACGTGTTTTCAGTATATATCTTTCATGTCTACTAGTTTAAGTTTTCAGTAAATATTTTATAAAAAATAAGGAAAATAAAAAATTTTCAAACCACCAGTATCGAGTTGTCCCCTCATATTTAGCGAGCCTAAGACCGCTCATGTTGCCTCATTGGGCATTAATCACCCCTATAGGCTTTTCATGTCCATGTGCATGTTCTCATACCTATGCGGTGCTAGGTCACGATACTGGTATGTGTTCTTATATTTTAGAACATGTGCATGCGTACGCGGGGGCGACAGACCAAGCCTGGTACGTATGACGATGTGGGGGAGATGTCTCAATCCCAATTGTGGCATATGTAGTTTTCAACTCATGTTTACGGTTTTTACGAAATTAAGTTTTACAAATATGTATATAATTTTCAAACATGTTTATATTTCCTATATCTAGTTATGATTTCAAGCTTATGTTTTAGGTTTACAGTTTACAAATATGATTTTTACATGTATAGTATTGTAGATACGTTTTAAGTATTCAACCATGTTTTCAGTGGCGATTTCATGGTCATGTTCATGTTTTGGCTTCAGACTATTTTTTCATGTACATGTTTTCAGTTCATGATATATAGGTTAAACACGAATTTGACTTTTTTTTATAGTTTTCATGTCTAATTATGATTTGTTAGTCATGATTTAAGGGTCACGATATGTTCTCCATTGTATGTTAATTGTATTATTGTTTAATAGTTTTCAATTATGTTACATGTTCTGAATTGTAATTAAAGTCACAAACCTTATGGTTCATATGATTCGGGATACAAATTTGACATAAATTTATTAATTGTATAAGTTCATATAAATACACACTACCAGGTTTAATTACATTATATTTTAACTTTAACTTACTAAGTCTTTCCCATGACTTACTCTTCCTAGTTTTGGTCTTACAGGCAATGCACTCATATAGGTGGAGGACAAGCTTGGGAATGATGGACAACAATTGTTGCAGTCATTAGGGCAACATATTAGGGTTCACACGTTTAGTGGATACATTACATTAAGTGACTAAAGTTCACTAGTGTGTAATTAAAGTTATAATAAGTTATGTTGAGATATTCATGTGTGTTGATGTATGTTTATAACATGACCATTCGAATATGTTAAATGATTATATGTATGCTGTAACGACCCCAAGTATTTTGTTCGGCTAGTGATGTTTGGGATTTTCTTTTCCGGGCTAGTAAATATTTTCCGGGATTGACTTGAGATAATGATCTAATACTTGAATTTTAGCCCAACTTTCCTTATTATTTTTCTAGGCCCAACAACAAATTTAAAAAGAAATGAAGATAGAAGCCCAAAGGCCTAATAAGAAAAATTAACTAGACTTTTCTAAAAATTAGTTAAGTAAGAAACAAAAAGGGAAATGCTTTCATTTCTTCCCTTGTTTGGTCGTGGGATTGAGAGAGATGGAGAGAGAGCTTGCAATTTTTTTTTTGTCAAAAAACTTAAAGCCACACAAAGTAATCTATTCAAGCTAAACCCTAAAAGAAGATAAAGGAGATTCTTGGTGCATTGTTAAGGAAGAAAGAAGTTGAAATAAGGTAAGCTTACTTAACCAAAATTGTGGTGTTTTGAATTTTGATAGTTGGTTGAGTGAAGTGAGTTGTTGACTTATTGATAATGTAGTTTGGGTGATTTTTGAGTGAAAGAATTGATATATGGGAATGTTTTTATGCCTTGTTTTTAATTGAAATATAGGAAAAGATGATAGAATTTGGGTGAATATGAGAGGTTGGGAGTGTCATTTGATGGTTAAGATGTGTTTTAGATGTAGTATTTGTTTGGGGATTGTGTGGAAATGGATTTGAGGATAATTATGGGAGAAGCAAATCTGGCCCTGGAATTGGCGTCACGACACGAATGAGGCAGAGACGTGTAATCAATTTGCACGGGCGCGTCGCGATGCGGATGGGACCGACATCGCGACGCGGGCCCAAAAACCAGAATTTATTTTTCGGTAGATGCGACGCATAATGAAGGGTCTGAATTTTATTTCACATTTCTTTTAAGGGATATAAATGTTCTAAGGGAGTAATCCAGCTAGGTTGAGAAATTTAATTTGATTTCTAACCGTATTTTATAACTCATGATTCTAACTCAATGTATTATATATAAATACTTATCAGGAGCCGCGTTCACCCCCAGCGACGTGAAGAGAACTTGATTGGACTTCAAATCTGTGAGCGAATGCTTTTTCTTTCAAAGTTGATTTGAGTTCACTTGTTATTGTTTCAGATTTATTTTAAATATTTTAGGGCGTTAGACTTATTGATTATCAGTTATTTCTTGTAAAAATAAGTTTAGAAATCTTAAAGTTTTAAAGCATGAGTTTTATGATGTTTTTCGAGGCATGGTGGAAAAACCCACCTCAGCTCTTACTTATGGAATTGACGGACAGAGACCGTGTGCACACGTAGTTCAGGGCTAGGGGGACGGCGATACGTAATGCCCCCATGCATCAAGTTTTTTCACAATACTAGAGATGTTTTTCACAGAAAGTTTTCAGAAAAAACGTTTTCTCCAGTTTAAAAGAAAAAAATCAGTTTCCAAAGAAAGTTTTTAGAAGCACTTTAAGTATAAGTAATTTCACACAGATATTTTGATTCAGTTTCTTATTTTGTAACTCCACTCACTGAGATCCTCAGGACTCACCCCCACCACTTCCCAGTTCTTTTGCAGGATTCTTCTTTTGGTGAGCCATGTGTCACTTTTGGAGACCCAGTTCGAGGACAAGTGTTACACTACAATCACTAATCATTGGGTCCATCATTCTAGATCTATGCTCATGCAGAATGTAGATCTCTAGGATGTCATTTTGTCATATCACAAATAAGTATTTATATTATATACACTTTATATATTCTCAGAGACGTATATATGCATATACTCGTTATCATGATCTAGCATTTAAGTTTATTTAAGTTATTAAGTTGCATGTATGATTGAATAAACATGGCATGTTATTAAGATAAGAGCAAAAGTTCTAGTACATGAGTTAGAGGCTTGGGCGACAGTGGGATCTGTTGCTTACCGGTAACATTCCCGTATTGGGGATGTTACATATGCGTAGTGTAAATTCTAGTTAGGTTGGTTCCATTTTGAGTAGTCCATGTGTAATGATGCATATGTGAATAGATTTCATACTTAGGTAGAAATCATATTTTATAATCGGCATGAAGTCGTTCTATTGGAGTTGGTACTCGACGTGCCAATTTCTCATGTATTTTTCTGTATATACGTGTATGAACAATTATTCATTATGAATGAAAAATGTAGTTTATTCGATATACTTTCTTTTAAATGGTAGAGACGTACAAGGCCTATGAATGGTTAAGTTATAACATAATTACAAAAGCGTCGTAATTGACATTGAGAAGTGTTATAACAGTATCATTCTTGAACAGTTCCTGGTCAATGTTTATATTTTTGGTCGGTAAGTAAACCTGGGAGACTGGTACATGTCGTATATCAGAATATTGGATTTTGGTGGTTTATCACAGTGAGCCACGAGTGTAAGGAGACTCGTATAGATATGTAGATGTTTATAGTGGATGAACACTGAACGACTCAGAGAAGATTCCTAATAGATGATATGCTTGCGTCAATATGAATATTCTCGAGTTGAGTAACATAATGGTCTTTGGACTTGAGATACCACATTGGATATATGAGTTATCCCTTGCCTGACACACTCACAAAGTGGTTCTTTACTCCTAAGTATAAAAGTATCGAAGTAATAAAATAACCCGGTAAGTCCGGTGTCGATGCACATGGAATAGATTTAATAGGATAAAATAATAATTCAACTAATAAAATAAAAATAATATTGGGGTTAGGTGATCCACTCTTGATATTAAAAATGTAAAAATAATTTTTACTTTTTATAAAATATAAATTATAATTATTTACCAATCAATTTATTTCTTGATTATCAAGTATTAATTATGCCAACACATGTAATCCGTCATGTCGATAATTAGTCCTGCCAATGTACTAAATATGTCAAAATATGTAAAATCATATTGTCTATAACTAATCCAGATCTTTAATAGTCAACTCTCCGTATTTATGGAATTCAAGTATAATCTGTTCCAATCTGAGACTGTATATAACTAGTCAAGTCATCAATAAACTGGAAAGAGTACGAATTTTATTTGGAAATAATCACAATTTATAAAATATAATATAAATAAAAATCACATATATTTTCATACCAAAAGCTTCATCATTTACTCCAACATGATGCAAATTAGCAAAACAAAATATAAATAAAAACACACATAATTTTATGAGAGGAGAAAATAAAATAACAAAAGGAAAAATAAAATAAAACACAAATGATACTTACCCCAAATCTTCCGAGAGGAGAAAATAAAATAACGTTTCTGGACTGGAAGTGAGCTCTCCATCTTTTCCCCCTCTCACTGAGGTGCCGAGTACTTAATTTTATAGGATGCATCAACACCAAATTGCAAATGCATTTGCAAATTATTACCATCCACCGAAAGGTGTTTTGGTGGATGTCAATATATATATATATAAATATATATATATATATATATATATATTATTTTTTAGTTATATAATATTATTATTTATTTATATATTATATATATATATATATAATCTTGGTGGGACCTCCTGAATATTATATATAATAATAATTATAATAATGAAATACAATACATGTGTCGCTAAATATAGTATAAGCTTATTTTGTTGTTTATCTAAACATGATGAATATTTTCCAAGTCTGATTTGAATTTAGCTGTCACACTTTTTTGGTTTCCTAGGTCCTGGAATTCTGATCTCATATCCATTTTTCATTTTGAGCTTCCAAAATAATATTTTGCCAACACAATAAAAATATACAAAACATAAATTTAATTGTTATTTCATAAATGTGCTAAATTAAGGGGATTAATGAAACTACAATTGTAAAATGATTAATTTTTCTTTTAAAAAATATGTATTTTTTTAGTGCTCATCACGTATTTTGATGACAATCACATTTTTGATCTTTTTAAGTTAGACATCCGCATGTTCATTGGGTGTGGACTGATGCTTATGATATCTGGTGATGTATACAGAGAGGATTCGTCAGTCATGCGTACAAGATTTAGGTTCCACTTCATGAGATTGCGATTTGTCAAATCCAGAGCCATGGTACACTCAGAAATAAGTTATGAGTTTTATTGAGAAATCGCAAATCTATACGTCGATGAGATTACACCTTATGAGATCTGACGATTATATCTACATCGCTGGTATTTATCTAGATGCATTTGACATAAGGATTATACGTATGCGAAGATCTCGACATGTATAGTTCAACTAGAATATCCATGGCTGTCATATTTTGCGAGTGGGTGAATTATAGACACGGAATTGGATTTCGTGACAGATATACCTGAACTTAGAGTCTCACATAATTAAAAATACTCGCAGAACACTAGTGTAATTTATTATGAATAATATTGATTATTCGTAAATCATTTAACGGTTAAACAAAAATTACACGCATGGGCATTCGATAATTTCCTAAATTAATGTGTATATAAATTAGATATATAATTTGATTATATGCATATTAATTAATTATCAAATGTATTTTTGACACATCTTATCCATGAATGTAGTTTTGTCATTTAATGTAAATGTAAAAATACATTATATATTTAAATTAATTGAATTGATTAGTTAAATGTTAATTAAGTAATTAATTATTTATACATAAATATATGTCATATTTTTATTACATGTGTTTTATTTTAATGGGTAAATGTGGCATTTATTTGGAGTTAGTGATAATAGATATTTTATTTTGATTTTTGAAGCAAAATTTCCCCATTTTGCCCACCTCAAACTCTCGGCCAAATGGCAATTTTTATTCAAAAATGGGTTGTTGTTTATTAAAAATGAATAATAGAACCAAAGGCTTCCAAAAAGAATCATAAGTGAGAGAAAATTGGGGAAATCAAATCCTAACGAAATTTTATTGAAAAATTGAAATTTTAAGGTAAGTTTTCTTAATTTTTCATTAGGAAATTGTTTCCCTTTACCTTATTTGAATAGATATGTGGTGTGTTTACGTACTCGTAATCGAAACAATATAGAATCGGAATGGACTGAAATGAGAATGATAAATTGGAATCAAAATAAGTTGTTTACTTAACTGTAGGAATCAGAATTTGAATGAAGTAATATTACTATTGATGTGTTTATTTTATCTAGTAATCGGAATGAATTTTTTAAAAGTTACAAAAATACCCTTAGTTATAATTATATATTAATTATTATTAATTTTTAATGTATTAAATTACTAAATATTAAATTATTCTTTTATTAAATATTAAATATCATTTTATTATTATTATTTTGATTAATTTTATTTATTATTTAAGTATTAATTAATTATTATTATTTTATTAATTAATTATTAATGTATTAAATTACTAAATATTAATTTATTAATTTATTATTTTATTAAAAATTAAATATTATTTTATTCCTAATTATTCTTAATTATATTTATTATTTATAAATTAAGTATTAATTAAATATTACTTAATTAATTAATTATTAATGTATTAAATTACTAAATATTAATTTATTCTTTTATTAAATTAATTATTTTTTGAAATAATAAATATTATTTTATTATTAATTATTGATTATTAATACATTTTATTGATTATTTATAAATTAATATTAATTAATTACCTTATTGGTAATATTGTAATTTCTCATCAATAATGGGAATGAGAATCTCATTCTCATGGAGGTGGTGAGAATGAGACTATCATTCTCCATTCCCAAATGTGTGGGCCCCACTTCCATTCTCATTCTCATTTTTATTCAATTTTAGAAAGTAAACATTCTAAATGGAAATGATTCACATTCCTCCATTCTCATTACCTTCAATTGTTTGTTTT